>BMAO01003987.1:0-157818 GCA_019973975.1 Trichonephila clavata | reverse complement strand
GCACGTCATATCGGTGTACACCTCCCTTTCTATTTATGTTTGATAGAGCTGCTATAGAGCTGCAATCATTCTGACACAATTGCACGTGTTCACATTTCATTTGGGCATCCCTTATATTTTTAAGTTTCCGGAATATGAAACTAAATAATTAATTTGATCATTTTTCATCACTCAGATTAATAGGGCTAAGATGAGGCTAGATGAGGTAGGCCACTAGTGACCATCGTTATATTAATGGCTGACTACACTTAAATTAGGTAGAAGTTTCAAGAGAATTTCTCCTATGCGATTCTTGTTGAGTATATAAGGGAGAGGGCTCAGTGTTATTAAGGGTAACTTCCTCAGTAGGGTGGATCGAAAATTGTCTTTTCAGAATTTCAAAACCCATCTATGCGGAAAAGATGTTCTACGTTATATAGTTAAAGGGGAAATAAAATTTAAAAAAATAGTTTTTATGTTAAGTACTTCCCAAGGAGAATGAAATTTAGGAATTAGAGCTTTTTCACGGTAAAAAAAGTCAAATAATTTTTTGTCAAAGAGAAAAAGCATTTTAGTACTTTTTAACATTTATTGCGATGAGGGAATCCACTTCAAATAGTGTCCACTGTAGTTACAATAAAAAAACATTAGGTATATTTAACAGCATTTTTAGTATTAAACTTAAATATATATATAAAACCTATTGTCAAAATTACAGTATAGGATAAAGCGGAAGACGAAAAATAGTTTAGATCGGACTGAGGGAATCGACGGTGTTGGGAAAAAGAGCTGGAATATTTAAAGATGCAATGTTACACTGTACTACTCAGTATTCACCAATCACTTATCATCATCTTTGATTATTTATATTGTAGAAAAATAATTATATTTAGTCTAAAATAATCCAACCAAAATTGCAATTTTGCATTATTGTTGAAAATTCAACTCCTTTGTGGCAATATAAAAAATTTTGAAAATTATTTTTAAAATTATTTTTCGGTTAATCACCTTACCATAGAACATCTTTACCGCTTTGGTAGATTTCGATCGATAATAATTTTTTTCTCCATCTAACCACGGTTCACCCTATTACTCAGTGTTAAGTTCAACTGTGGGTTTTTTTTAGTGTCATCATGTGTTGTGGTGTGGAACTTATAATAATGAGATATCAGACCAATTTCCATTTTTTGACCCGAAACGGATTTAAAATTACGTGGTTCTTATCAAGAAATCCTTTGAAGCTCCAGAGTGAATTTCCACCACCAGGAAAAACAAGATTTTGAGTTAAAATAATATACTCTTTTTAGCATGCCACGCATGTTCATAATCTTTTGAATATTTAGTACTGTACTTATGCATACTACATGCAATGAACGAAAGTAAAAATCAAGGAACTATTTAAATAAATGTACTTGGCAACTCTAAACGGAAACGAGAGATTTTGTTTTCGCAGTGAAACGATACGTGTTTTAGTTCTAATTATGCTTCCACCCTTCAAAGAGGGAGCTTCACAGGCCAACTTTTCCCTCCAGCGTCCAATTTCGATACATTCCAGGTATATCCCCCAAACTTTCGGAGTGGACACGAGTGTAAAATTCTATCTTCGTTGGACCGTTAGCGAGCGTGACAGAAGGGGCAAAAATCGAAAGAGAGAAAGAAGCCGGGATGTCGATTCTGGCAGAAATTCCGCCTCTGGAACTCAGAAATCATTTGCCTGCGATGGATCAACCCCGATAACGAAGGCAAAATTTCTTTAGCCACGGGTAGTGAAGCGTTAAACAATAATTGGATGCGGTTTGTTAGCATTTCATTCTTCTTTTGCTGTCTCTTCTGACGGTAATCTAATAAAATGGTATGCGGTTTCCTACATTAATTGTGTGGCATTTGTTGGTTATTATGATTGTTAAGAGTTTTAAGTTAAAAAATAAAATAATAATAAACTTTTGAAATGGTCGTGGAATGGGCTCTTTAAAAGTGTGTTCTAAATTCTTGACATCCTTTTACCCGAGTTAGATTTAATTCCACGGGACTAAAAATAGTTTTGATCATTTGTCATATAAGAGAAAATTGAGATGTGTGTTTGTATATTAATTAATGAAAATTTAGTGGGAGTAATTTTCAACATGAAAAAAAAGGTTCAATAATAGGATGATTATAGAGCATGAGAGAGAAGTCATATGCAATTCAGGAAAATGATTTATTTAAAATTTTTAATTTAATCTTTTTATTTTAGTTTAATAAAAAAAATTTACACATTCATGAATAGGAATTGGGTTCGTAAAGACAGCTTTCACATTGCATGTATCATACTTCACTACCTGTAATAGCTCCCTTTTGCGTATTTTAAAAATTTTCTTCCAGTCTCTATCAGGCCAGCTTCGTTGAATTATTTATAATTGGGCAGTATTTTCGATAATGAAAGAGGATTTTGCCTTAATTAAATGTTACAATTCGAAAAGTTAGTTAATATAATATTTTTATTGTCATTTAATTTTGGGATTAAATGCCCAAATATTGCATTAAAAATATACCTTTAATCAGAAATATTAATGATTTTCCTATCAACAAATTTAATAACTGCTAATACTTCATTTAGGTGTTTTCTTATATGAAAAAAAAAACATATTTACATTCCTCATTGATGCATTATTTTCCAGACGTACTTTTTAGTCATTTACGCGTATTCATCTTTATTATTATTATATTTTTTCAATTTTAAAGGATGAACCTTACAGGTTTATAGAAATGTGAAACTTCTCCGATATAAATTGTGTATAAATTAAACATTAAGGGGAAAAGTAGAATTTACAAATAATTTTTTTGAAAAGTATGCATGAAGTGTATTTTCGCAGAGAAGACTTTGTCATGATTATTAACTATTATGTTTACTGTGTCGTGGCATAATTGAGGAGTCTTGACAGTTTTGTATGCACATTTATTTTAATATAAAAACACATAAAACATAAAGCACACACACACAAAAAAACGGTACAAAAGCAAGCGGGGTAACATTACAAACACAAAAAGTGACTTAAATCTCTCCAGAAAATTCTAGTATTTATACAAAATGCTAACCGGAAGTTCCCAAAATCCTATGACTTCCGTGAAAGGCTCCTCTGATTGATCTAAATACATAGAACAATGCAGGTTATATTAGCCCTAATTTAAAAATGCTAAGTTTTAATTTAGAAGCGCTAAACACTTATGGTTGTATCCCGTTAGGTGGGTAAACTAGTAGTTTATTATTACGCGAAATCCTGGAAGGCTCAGGACCATTACAAATTAAAAAGCCCTCAAGAAAAAATTAACGTGAATTGTTACATCTATATGTTTTGAAATGTACTTGTATAAATTTAAAAAAAGCTTGAGTTACGTTTTATATCTTAATTATCAAACAACATTAATTTAAATTAAAGTCACAAATTCCCTTAAATAATTCCTCTGTTGTTAGGTAGATTCATGGATTTGAGTCATGGATTTGAGGCGAATCTTGAGTGACACTAAAGATTCGCCTTACAGAAAGGCTGAAACACGTTAAATCTATTTGGTTTCAAAGTCCTCACGCTGGTGGGGCATGTAAGTTTGGAAAGGGTTTCTCAGATGTCTTTGTTTCTTGCCCATGGTTCAAAATTCTGAGGTATGTCACCGATAGCCCTTTGTGTAATCTGTAGTGTGATATTATGAAAACATTCCCCTTCGACACTAAAATAAAATCTTGAGAAATACTAATGTATGTTTCGTAGCTCTAAATCTAAACTACTCATATTTCTATTGTACTTGAAGTACATCGTTCATAAATAATTTATCAATGAATCAATCTATAGATAGTTAAATTTGCTCTATAGAAATATGTTTTGAAGAAATATACGGAAATTATATTTGGAAATCTAAGAATATTGCAACGTTTAATATATAATAACTATATTTTCTAATATAATATTAAAAAGATTATAGATCTTAAAGCTAAAAGCTTATAGGTAAAAGCAAAACTTTCAGATTTAACTTGTTCTCTGCATACTTTAATGTCTGTTAAATGAAATTAATATCTTTAATGTTCATTATCTGTTAATCATAGCAGAAAAAAGACAATTTTTATTATAATGAAAACAAGGATCGACTAATTGTATCTCAAATATTTTCTATTACCTGTAATTTTCATTGAAAATTAAAATAAATTCTCAATCAATGTACAAATTATTTTTATCGAGGTAGAATTCAAAATGAAATACTTAAAATTTAACTTAGGCTACAAATACACAAATTGAGAATTGAGAATAATTCGAAATAGAATTTCTCTTGAGATAATCATATATTTTAAGTCCTGTAAATATTTTACCACAAGCAACTCAGCTCACTCTCTGAAACTCTTTGATGTATATATTTTCATACACTTATTATAGCATGCAAAAACATATACTTACTTGACAGTTTAAAACGAGTTTTGGTTAGAACTGTTTCATTTTCCCTGTTGTATTAATTGCTGAGATATTTGTTACGAGTTAATTACAGAAAAGGTATGAAATATTTGATAGAAATGCTCTGCTCCTTTGCTAATTATTTAAAACTCCTGATCTTTCGTTTGCTTGTATTGAATCCAATAACTATGTAAAACGAAAAGCTTTGTACGTTTTGGAGATGAAATTTTATGTTTAAACAAAATGTTTTTATTCAAAGGAATAATTAAGAAAAATATTTTTATTATTACCAATTTATTCGAATCTAAGACATCATCGATTCTAAGCCGTACCCCAAATTCTCAACATGTTTTTGTAAAAAATAAAAAATAATGAAAAAGGTTTATCAATATCCGATGTTTTCAAAATTAAAAAAAAAATTAAAAGAACTAGCAAGAAGTGAACTAGTAAAAATTAAAAGAATTTATTTATTCTAGCAGTATTAAAAATTTTAATTGCTTTAACCCTCAATATCATGTTCAATTTCCCTCATTCAGCGAATTTTTCCGCCTTCGATTCTAAGCCGCAACTGATTTTCTATAGCATTAACATTGGAAAAACTGCCACTTAGATCCGAATAAATATGATAATTCTTTGTGTGTGTGTATGTTAATTCTGTCAAAAAACTTTAAAATACCCTTTTTCATAGTAAAATTTTAATTTTTCGATTACTTTTTAATTGCGAGACATTTTCATTCGGTAGCCAAAACTTAAATATAAGAAAGCGCAATTTTTATGTGCATCTAAAATTTTTTTTACATGGTAGATGCGTTCCTTAGAAAACAGTGCAAAAAAAATTCGAGCAAAACATGTGACATGGTAAATTACGGGATATGTTCCACAACTTTAAGAAAATCTTATGAGATGAAAAATTTCCAAATTTTTTCCCCAAAAAACCATGCAGAAAAGTAGTAATAAAATCCGTGCTACATATTTATAAAACAAAAGTGATTAATTTTTATTACAAAAAAAAATTAAACTTCGCCTACAGTGAACATTCAATCTATCTATATATATAAAGGAGAAAAGCGACTCACTCACTGACTGACTGACTGACTGACTAATCACGAAATCTCTGGAACTATTCAACCTACAAACTTGAAATTTGGTAGACATGTTCCTTTGATAGAGTAGACATCAGCTAAGAAAGGATTTTCCGAAATTCGAAACGCAAGGGGCGTTACGGGGGGTAAAGGGCTTTAATAATAATTGTTTCCATGTTTAAACTACTTGATGTACAATCTTGAAATTGAGTAAGCGGATTCCTTTCAGAGAGTAGAGATCCGCTACAAAATGAGTTTGCTGAAAATCGACCCCAAGTGGCGTTGCAGGGGCTTAGGGGGCGTTATAGATAATTATTTCCATTTTTAAACTATTTGACGCACTGTCTTTAAATTTGATATATATAGATTCCTTTCGTAGAATAATGATCAGTTACAAAACGGGTTTTCTGAAAACAGACTTCTAAGTGGCGTTGCGGGGGATTAAGGGGCGTAATAGATAAATGTATCCGTTTTTAAACTACTTCACCTACCTGCTTGAAAATTGGTAGGTAAGTTTCTTTCCTGGAGTAAATATCCGCTACAAAATGGGTATTGGGAAAATTGACCCCCGAGGGGTGTTGCGGGGGCGGGGGGTTTAAGGGGCGTTATAAATTCCTATTTTTAAGTTATTAGACGTACAGTCTTGAAACTTAATAAGCAGATTCCTCTCATAGGATAGAGATATGCTAAAAATGGGTTTCGGGAAAATTGCTCCCAAGTGGCGTTGAGGGGACTTAAGGGGCGTTATAGATAATTATTTCCATTTTTAAACTATTAGACGCACAGTCTTTATATTTGATAAAGAGATTTCTTTCATAGAGTAGATATCAACTATAAGAAGGTTTTGTGAAAACAGACCTCTAAGTGGCGTTGCAGGGGAATAAGTGGCGTAAGAGATAAATATTTTCGTTTTTAAACTATTTGACCTACCTGCTTGAAAATTGGTAGGAATGTTTCTTTCATGGAGTAAATATCCGCTACAAAACGGGTTTGGAGAAAATTGACCTCCAAGGGGTGTTGCAGGGTGTTAAGGGCAGATATAAATAATTATTTCTTTTTTTAAACTATTAGACTCACAGTATTGAAATTTGGTTAGCAGATTCCTCTCATAGGATAGAAATACACTGCAAAATGTGTTTTGTGAAAATCAACCCCTAGGTGGTGTTGTGTGGGTTCAAGGGGCGTTATTGATAATTTTTTTGCATTTTTATTTAATTGGACTCACAGTCTTCAAATTTTGCTAAGCAGATTCCTTTCATAGAGTGCAATTCCCCTACAAAATGGGTTTTGTGAAAACAGACCCAGAAGTGGCGTTGCGGGGACTCAATTGGCGTTATAGACAATTATCCCCATTTTTAAACTGTTAGACGTACAGTCTTGAAATTTGATAAGCAGATTCCTTTCGTAAAGTAGAGAACCGCTACAAAATGGGTTTCGCGAATATCAACTACCAAGTTTAATTTCGGGAGATTAAGAGGCGTAATCGATAAATATTTCCATTTTTAAACTACTTGATCATCCTGCTTGAAAATTGGTAGGCATGTTCCTTTCATGAAATAGAGTTCCTCTAACAAAGAGTAAAATGAAAATTGACCCCTAAAGATGTTTGCGAGTGGTCAAGAGGAGTTACAGAAAAAAATTCCTGTTTTTAATTGTTAGACCCATATACTTGAAATATTGTTAAGCATGTTTCTTTTGTTGAATAGGGATCCACTAAGAATAAATTTTAAGCAAATCAAGTTCTGGGGGGTTGCAGGGGGTTACTGGGACTTATTAACAAAATAAAATTACTTTTTTCGAGCTACAAGGACTATAATAATGAAATTTGGTTTGCATTTTTCTTTTGTTGAATTGAAATCCGCTAAGAGCGGTAATTTTGGAAAACGGCTCTCAACGGGATTACGGGGATATTTATAGTAAAACTTTTGCTTTTTCTGTTAGATTTAGACTTCAAATTTGGCTTGCATGTTCAATTTACGGAGTAGAGATCCACCGAAAATTGGTTTTGCGGGAATCCACTTGGTTTTTGAAATACGAAAGAGCAAACATCATTCTACGCTTCAATTTTAGAGATTTTTAGAAAATACAAATTAGACGAGTTCTGCTCTTTTTTTTATCAACAGGTGACAGTTACAGGTATAAGTATATTTTTCAATTCAATCGAATTCTTAATGCTAGGATTTAGATATCAATAATTTATACATATATATAAGCAGTAAAAATTTATAAAACATCATGAAATACCCAGCGAAGCGGGCGGGTAACAGCTAGTAAGTATACATAGAGAATAGAAGGATTCAAATTAAAAATGGGAATAAAACTGCTAACAACTTTAAACTACTTAATAACAAGCGAGCACGTTTATTACGAATTGGATAAAAAATTCTGTCATCAGTTTATGTGTCAGATATGGCTTGTACAATTGCCGGTTTTGATTCAAATGAAGAATTCCATTCAATATCAACGGTCTCGTTGGGTTTTTTTGTTACTGCTACAAATTCTGTTATTAGCGGCTGTTTTTTTTGGGGGGGGGGGTTCTTAAGTTGTTTATATACCTCTTGATATCCTACTACTCAAAACTTAAGAGTGTAATGAAATATCAATGCACGCTCTATGTCAGGATTATGAGTAAGTAAATGTTGTTCCGTACTTGCAGAAATTTCAAGATCTCATGAATTAAATCAACTGTTAATACTTGAATTTCGACTTCATCATTATCAACTTCTTTATTACCATAAACTGTTGAAAATTCGAACAAAACGTCCTCATCCAAAGGGAACAAATCCCCCAATTTCTTTACAATTCTTGCTAGAACAAAAAAATCGCGTAAAATGAAAAATTTCAATAACTTCGTGTTCTGGGATATTTCAAAATCGTGCAAAAAAAAATAAGAGTTGGGTGTATGTTAAAAATAAAATATCTCAAATAACACGTGTTCATACTAAAGGAAGAAAAAGCTTTGATTTCTGGGCTGTAACTTATAATTTAATTCTACAGCGTCCTATGAACTATTAACACTACCTAAATATTAAAAGAATAGAACACACTTTTTCCAGTTTTGAACCCACTATTTCTTGCTAGTTTCTTTCGTTTTTGCTCTCAGTGGCGTACAAGTAATACAAATTCATTAGCCCCTCTCCCTGTCATCGGCGTTTCCCAAAAGTAGTGGAGAGGTTAATTAAGGGCAGCCTCTGTTTTGCCACGACCGCCGCTCGGGGTGCAGGTGTCAAAAGAACAAAAAAATAGAAAAAAGAAGGTGGTAATCTATCTAAGAATTCGTCATTAATTTCCTTTCAAGAGGAAGCTTTTTCTCTTTTAGGAAAGAGAAGAAAACGGGGAAACCAGTGAGGTATAATTGAGCCCCACTTAGATAAACATCTGAATAAAAACCTCCATTTATCGTTTTTGATTGTCTTTTTGTCGTTTGAAAAATATTTAAAACCGAAATTGGGAAGAATTATTCAGTTGAAGAAACATTTAATAACAAAAATATAACAAATATTTAATAATCAAATATTTATCAATAATTTTTATAATAACAAAAGATGCGCCTTATTGATAGTAAAATTAGTTGTGTGTGTGCTTTAATTTATGAGAGTAATAATAAGAATTCTATAATAAAAGGGCAAATCTCTATTGATTATGAATCACTTCTGATTTTTTTAATTTTATTGATGTGAATTTATTTCATTTGTGAGAATATTTTTCATGGGCTTCTGTTGCATAATTTTGGTTCATTTTTGAGTTGATATATAAATGAACATATTTTTAAAGAAATTCTTACTCAAAAAATAAATTATTTAATAAATTTGATTTCCAAACTTTAATTTTAAATGCAAGTCAGAAAAAATTTCATTTTATAATATAATATTATTTATTTAATACCTGCTATTTTAAAAATATTAAATTTCTGATAAGAAAAAACTTATGATTCTTTTAGTGTGCTGGTCTTTTTATTTAAAAAAATAGTAAAAAATGTATGGATTAGTTTTTTTCCTGCTAAAAAAGAATTAACTTTAAAATTGTTATTTAACTATAATTTCTTAAAAACTCTGATGATGAATCTATTATTTCTTTCTTTTAATTAATATAATATAATTAACAAGTTCATATTGAAATTATAGTAGAAAAGAATTTATATCATTAATTTAAAAAATGAGCATTTTCAAACAAATATTACGCATTTATTTTAATAAGCAAAAAAAAAAATTATAATTTTTTGCCCTCGTTGCTGAAAAAAATGGATTTATTCTTAATTATGAATTAGTGTAATTTTAGGGTTATAATGTAGTTACATCAAGTAAGTGATACATTTTTGGTTTTCCTTTTGTATACATGAATAATACATGTTCACAAATATATTTATTTTACAACTAGAAAATAGCTTCAAAATATATAATTCATTTGCAATGTATAATTATTTACCTATTTTTTTTTTTTGCTTTCTGTAAACAGTTTTATTCCTTGTATGCATTTTGAAGGACCAAAGCAAAATTATTGATCTAAGTATTTCTCTTCTACTTAGATAGGAATAAATAGAATCTCAAGTGCACAGAAGTATCAATTTATTTCAAGTTTATATATTTATAATTTTAAACAGTTTAGTTTAAAATTATATTCATATACTCTAGAATGTTCATAAAAATTCTTCTAACTCTCCTATTATAGCATTTTACGTTTTCTCCTGTTTACATTTCTATTCAGTTTATTTTGTTTATTTCTTTCCCTTATCACACACTCACAATTTATTTTAAAAGTTTTCGAAATCCATATTAATGCGTACCTAAAGCGTTTAACATAGATGTAAATTTCAACAAGTTACTTTGCTATCCATTTCTTGTAATGAAGAAACATTAAATTTTATTTAATGTGATTTTTTAATTGGAATATTTGAAAGTCAGTTATTTATGTGATTAAATATAAGCAGTGTGGTTCTACAATTATAGCAGTTTTAAATATAAAATGGATATTATAGAAAAACTAATTATTTACACAATAATAGTATATCTATCATAACTGAAAAGTATAAAATTTGAAATACTTTCATTCTACTTTTTTAAGAAAAATGTTATGATTTTTTGTTTGTTACTATTTAATAGAAATGTATAACAGGAAATATTATAACATCCAATAAGAATTACAATAAATTCAAAAGTTACGTTATTTTAGCTTGTCTTTTAGTTATTCATTCAAATTTTAAACTACATTTGAGAAAGTCAGTTTTCAGAAAATAAGTATGCTTCCCATATAAGACTTGTAACACAATAACTTCGAAATGGCTTCATAAAACAATCAGGTTAATATATATTCTAGGGAAAAAAATATGCTGCATATTTTTAAACGAGTAAATACTCATTTTTAAAAGGTAAAATTGAGTTAGCATGTCTCCAAGTACTCAGCTGAGTATTGATTAAGTTTATGTATTGACCCTAAATCAAACACTACTATACGTTCTCTTTTAACTTTACTTAGTCTCATTATGCTAGCTAAAAATGCATTTTACTTAAATCAGAAATGTAAATATTCTAGACGAAACATTGTTCAGTTTATGTAAGTATCTTTTTTTTCTATATAAACCTTATTCAAAATAAGTTCAAGACAGTATGCATAAATATTTTAATAATAAATACGTATCACACTAAATCTCTCGTTGAATCTTCTTTTATATACATATTAAATAGTTTAAAAAAATAAAAAATGAGCTAGCGATAAATTATTTTCCTTATTACCCAACATGTTATCGAAGCAGAAATCTTAATGTTAAACATGAATTTTTCTTTCAGTCTTCGACAATGGAAATCTTTATCTTTATTGCGTTTTATTTCTGAATGAGTATGATATCTTTAAAAGAAAATGCAGTTTAAAACGAATTAAAAAGTCTTTACATCCACGAATGTTACAATTTTTTCCACTCTTTTCTTTTTTTACTTCGATTCTCACTCTTAAAAGAGCGGAAAACAACAGGGAAAAAAGAAAAGAAAAATTCTCAGAGTGGGTTCTCACGCAAATTGAGAAAATATGTTAATAAACGAGAAAAAAACGTGGTATGCATTAATGTGATGACGCGAAGTATAGCTGGAATGTATTTATTCTTGGATGTCTTGACAGTCTTAAACGTCCAATGATTTCTTCAGTCAAACAAAATGTTTTAAAAGAGAAATGGTCGCCAAGGGATGCCAAGTTATCGCTGTAGAAAAGTGTCTGTGAGGGTCTTACAATGAATTACGCCCACTTTATCTCAGTAATTCTAGAAGAATGAGGGAGTCTCGTTCCTGTTAAATTTGAACAAATGGTTACGGAGAAAGACCGGTTTCCTCTTTATAACTACTTTACACAAATACTGAAGTGCTAAGGCTTCAAGATGGTCTGTCGTTCAGTTTGACGATGCATGTGTTAGTGACTTTTTTATAGAGGGAAAAACTGGTTATTTTTATGGCGTTGTAGTAACGTTTCTGCTAAATTATATTCTTTTAGTTTTTTCAGAAAAAACGGGCACACGCACAAATCTTTGAAAATTTTAAAAGGTGGGGGAGGAAGTATTTCCAAATGTTTTTTGATATAAAGTGAATAAACTTTAAAAATTAAACATAATATAAGTTACAATCATACATAAAAAGTTGAAATGAAAATAATAGAAAAAAATATTAATATCCTCAACATATTCGAAATGGCCTCGAAGAATACAGTTACTTACAGTATCAATCAGTTATACATATATATAAGAAAAATTTAATATTTGTAATTGCATTTTTTTATTTTACTTACAAATATGACTCATATTAACCATTTAAATAGAATTAAAATCGGTTGGTTATTTATTAACAACACACTAAAAACCAACGCGAGAACTATTAGCTATGTCCCAGTAATTCTAAGTTACGATAAAGTTGTAATAATGGGTTATCTGCGAGGTCTCTCCTGTCTAACTCGGGTTTTTTTCCGTCCAGCCAGATTGGCCTTTTGAGCTAGAATAATTCCACTTCGAAAATGAACTTCACTACTAAATAACTTATAATTAGACAGTGCGGTAGAGAATAAGAGAGGTTTGGGAACAATATTTGCCCCTCTACTACTGTCTGAATTATAAAGCGTCACTACTGCTTAATTTCTAAACTATAGTCTCGTAACTATTTTGGAGTTTGAACAGAGGTGTAGCTACCGCCGTAAAAGACGTTTCAATGATATGTGGTCCCTACGCTTCAGCGATCCTAAAGTACGAGAATAAAAAAATCATAAAATGTTAAGGATCTTTAGAAAAGGATCCTCAAGGAATTTTGATACAAGACCCACTCAGGGCCGGGCCCACTACGCCAGTGAGTTACTCGGAAGAGTTTTCTTTGACAAGTTTAAGAGATTGCATCTTAAAGATAAGTACCCATTATTTCTCATCATTCAGCTTGTCTTATCCGTATATCGCGTAATCAGTTATAGTGTTTAAATTAATAAAAGTAAAATATTTTGAATACCTGTTTCTAATAATTTCGTGTCCAATTTAATGGCTTCTCAATCTTGTATTTGGATTCCCCAACCTTAACAATTAGCGAGATCTCCAACTCAACCAATATGAGGGGAAAGTTCATCGACAAAGTGTTTAGGACGACACCTAAGTAAACACCTCACTCTCTCAACTTTCATACCATGCTTGTTTTTTTAAAAAAAATTTTATTGTGAAAACAGTTACAAAATCCCCGTGCACCACAAAGTATCACACGGGGCTCTCGAAAGTAAGAATTAATCACACATTACATAGGAAAGAAGAGGAACAAAAATTTTTGAATTTATGAAGGATTACAAATATTTACTTTTACGTAAATATTTTTACTTATTACAAATATTTGTTTTCCACGTAACTTTTTAAAAGCACTTCTGGAGAAATAAGTGGAAGATTCGGAGGCCAATTTATATTAAGTCCCAGGATCCTGTCTTGGGATCTTGAAAGACAGTCTAGGATCTTTCGTGCTCTGACAAACTTGGAACACCGAAGGATCCCATGATCTACATTTTTCTTGCCACCAATATTACATTGGTGGCTAGAAACTAAATTAAATTTGTTAAAGTAGCTTTTTAATTTACCATGGCCAGCTAGAAATTGGGTTATTGTGTAGTTAATATAAAAATAATGGCAGGACAGTCTCTTATCAATGGTTGGAAAAAATTCCTTTGTTAAGCTCCTTTTATTTGAAATGAAATATTCTTGGTTTCAAGACTTCACCATTCTTTCTTTCACAATCTTCTCGTAAAATGATTTAGGAATATTAACGGCAATGTCAATTTCTTGCTTGGTGGCAGCTTTTGCAAGCCAATTGGCCCGCTCATTTCTAAGAACGCTCGTGTATCCGCGAACAAATGCAAAATTTATAGAGATGTTTTTATTTTTAGGCTTTTAAGTCACTCTTGGATCTCAACGATTATGTTGTTTGACGAAAAAATACACCTCAGAGAATCCAAGGAGGAAAAAGAATCGGTGTAAATGAGATAGTCTGAGATGACACTATTTTATTCAATGATCTATTTAATGGTGAAGTTTAAACATAAACGTTCAGCTGCAAAACTGTGCATCCATCATGAATTCTAAATTGAAAGTGCTCGGATTCAGCACCCCTTCTGAAGACAACAAAAGCGAAACCAACTCTGCCCTCAGTTTTACTGCCGTCAGTATAGCAAACAACAGGTGCTAGTATGAATAAAGTAAGTCCCGTCAGATTTAATGTACAGCAGTCTCGCTTCACAATGGTAATCTTTAATGGAATCAGAAGTTGCGGCTCTACAGAAATAGTAGTGGAATCTCATAAACACTCTGCAAGCATGTCCACTATTTAAGATAACAACTAATTAGAATAAGGAATTTTGGCCAAAGAAAATATATTTGAAAGGCTCATTTAATTATTAAATACATCACATCGTTTAATTTTATAGTTAAAATTCAATATCATGTTGTAATATCTCACTTCTGTATTTTTCAATTTCTAATTTATAGTAAGAATTGCATAATTGCAGCGTATCTCAAATTTAAAATATTAACAATGATTGTTATACCTTAAAAATTCTTGTGAATGGATTTTAAATTGATTTCAGATGAGTAAATAAGAAAATATTTCTATGAATATGTCTACAATAATTTTTTGAGAAATACATTAAGCACATCTTGATTATTTTTCAGAATGTTTGAGTATTCCCTTATTCATATATGTATATTAAGGCGCGCTATTAGCTACAGCAAAGAAAATTTTGAAAGTTTTATATATTACTTTCTATATCGGCTTGCCCTTCGTAAGAAATAACAATAGATTTGGCGCTATCGGAAAATATTTACATTTACTCAAAAGCGTCTATAATAAAAGTTTTATTGTTGAAAATGTTTTCATAGTTTTTTATATCATTCTGAAGAACAACTTTTCCAAAATTTTGATGAGCTTGTAAAAATATTCTGTAAATTTCTTTCAACTTTCATGCATAAAATTTTTACGAATGACCAAGTGATTCTGATTTATTCATATTGCTTATATTGTGTGCTTGAGATGGAATATGCAAAGGCGTTTTGATAAAAGTCATTACTGTACCGAATTCATAACTATGAGAAAAAAACATTTATCGAATACAGAGTCAATCAACATGCTTTGAATATAAACATAGGATAGATTTTTTTTTTTGAGTATTTTTAAGATAGCTCTATTGAGAAAAAAATTTAGTGGCTTTTATCATTTTTTGATTCTAAATATTGTCCCTAAGGTTCTAAATGCTTCAAATATAAAACTGATTATTAAAAACTTCATTATAATGAGAAGAAAAAAAAACAGAATAAATTGAAAATTTTTAGAAACTCTTGATTTTATAACAAAATTTTTATAACATTATGCTCAAATTTATCGTGAAATTCCATCATTTCATATAACTTAATAAGAAGATTTAATTAATATAAATGATAATTCTAGAATAGATTTTGAGATAATGTTGTTCACGTTTATTTAATATTTCTAAACACATTTAACAGTCACTATACGAGCAGCTGTTTTAAAAAAATTGTAGAAAATTATCATTTGGGAAATTAATGAAATCGATATGAGCTAAAAATAAAAAGTAAAATTTAATAAAATATTTTAGACTATTCATTAATTTATTTTTAATTCAGGATTTCTCCTACCACCCTTCTTCAAAATCATATTAGAAATTACAGAATTGAATTTTATGCAGTTTCTCTCGGAGTGAAAAGAGAGGTTAACTGAAAGGAAACAATTTTCTTTTACATAAAAAAAAGATTTATCTATCTTTCAGAGTAAATTTCTCAAATAAATCATTAAAAAATTTTCGCTTTTGCTTTTAGCTAAAAAAAAGTAGCAATAAAAAAGCTTAAAAAATCTGAACGAATTATATTATGCAATTATAAACATGTATCGAGAAAGATTGAGTTTTTTTTTAAAATCTAAAGAAATGATAAAAGTTTAATATTATTTAAAAAATTCCTATTTTTCAAAGTTTCTATGTATACATTCTATAAAATATAAACATCTCCCTTTATGCTTTAAAATCTTATCGAACAATTTATTTACCAAGTAGTTTTCCCAAATGTAGCTATACGAATTGCTATAATTTTAATTGTTTAGAGATAGACCACAAAAAATGAAATTACTAAAACATATTTGATAGTTTTATTGATCAATTAATTCTCAGGAGTACATATTGTGATTAACAGATTAAAATACCTTTATTTTAGCATTTTGTTGGTCTTCATATACCTATTAACTTCTTTTTACCTATTAACGCACAAAATTATCTGGAATATCTCTAATATTTTGTTTCGTTCTTAAATAAATTAATACGTCTTTAATTATTATTGTGAACTGTAAGATCTTATCTTTTTGAAATATTTACCTAGAATAAAGAAATACAATATAATGTGTAATAGAAATAAGAAAAGTATTTCTAATATTTTGTCGTATATGTTATTAAAAGAACTAATTTGTGTACAATTTATTACGAAATTATAAATACTACAATGTAGTAAATGGGCTTTAAATGTATTATTATATAAAATGAAAGAATAATTAAATAATAACTAAACCAAAATTCTTCTAATTTATGCTTTACTTTTTTGCATCACACATATTCGCATATAAAGTTCGATATAAAGTTCGAACGCGGAGAAACCGATTCACGCAGCATAGGCAGTTCAGACAAGTTTCGTGCAACTGCTGTGCGAAGGAACGTTGTTAACCATCAAACAAGGTGAATGATAACACAAAGACGCCAATTGAACATGTTTACGAAAGGAAGAATCGTTGGAATGCTGGAATCCTCACGATCACAAACCGAAGTGTCTCGAATTCTGAATGTGAACCAGTCTGTGATCTCAAGACTGTGGCAGAGGTTTCAAAGAACGGGAGATGTTACCTGACAACCAGTATCAGGTCGACCAAGATTCACAACCCCTCGCCAAGACCGATATCTGGTAATAAGTGCGTGACGTCAGAGGGGCCGTACTACCAGAGCACTGGGTTCGGCGCTCACAGTCGCCACAGGAATACGAATTTCGATACAAACTGTTTACAGGAGACTCAATCATGCTGGCCTGTATGCCAGAAGACCAGCAGTTTGCATTCCCCTCACGTCTGCGCATAAACGCGCTCGTTTGAACTGGAGTTTGAAATATCAACATTGGAGTGTGGGAGAGTGGGCCAATGTGATGTTCAGTGATGAGTCCCGGTTTAGTCTGAGTAGTGATTCTCGGCGGGTAACGATATGGAGAGAACGTGGAACACGTTTTGAACCAAGAAACATAACGGAAAGACATCATTTTTTCCATCAAGGGGAGTAATGGTATGGGCAGGCATCATGATGGACGGTCGCACAGACCTCCATTTCTTTGACACGGGGTCTGTGACTGCTCAAAGATACAGAGACGAAGTTGCTGAGCCTTATGTTCGCTTGCTTCGAGGTGCTGTCGGTCCTGACTTCATATTCGTGGATGATAATGCGCCATGTCACCGAGCGGTGCTGATTGATGACTTCCTTGAAATGGAAAACATCCAGCGCATGTCGTGGACTGCGAACTCTCATGATTTAAATCCTATCGAGCATGTATGGGATATGCTCGGGAGACAAATTGCAGCCCTTTTGCACCCACCAAGCTTCATTACAGAACTGAAGAGAGCTCTCCAAGAAGCTTGGAACCGTTTGAGCCCACAACTCATTCATCAGCTCATAGCAAGTATGGTAAATCGCTGTGCAGCGTGCCTGGCTGTCAGAGGTGACAACACCCCTTATTAAACTGCAGCATCAGTATTTTATTTAATGTTTTCTTTCATTTTTTCTTTAAAGTGTGAATCCTTGCTATGCTCAGTTTTCTTTCAAACTGCTACTTTGAATAATAAAATTAATTATCATTCTTTTGATTTGCTTCCTTATTTTATAACCATTTTACACTCGCATATCACGTTTCCCGCCATTCTGATTTACAATCCTTCTTTATTCAAATAATTATCAATTATGCTTAACTTTTGGACACCAGTTTAGATATATGTATGCATGAAAAAAGGCAAGATATTCCCCCCCCCCATTTCTCTTTATTTTGTTAATTTATTTTCTGAATTACATTTGTGTGCTTGCATGTTTTAATACATTAATTTATTTACATCTAAAATGACCCAGTAGGGCAAATAATTTTGTAAGATATTCGAAGCATTGAGTGAAACAAGTTAATATACGAATTACATGTTCCTGATTTTATCCAAATAAAGTTTAAGTATATTACTTTTTTCCTTTAAAAGTAAGTAACTTGTCAGTCGCGTGATAATTTTAATGCGAATATAAATATGGCTGGTAAATCGATAGCGTTAACCGATTTTGAAATGTGCAGTCTCATTTACAAAGTTACAAGTTTGGAAATTTTTACAAAATTTAGTCACGCTATGTTATTGCACGTATTAGTAAACAAGCATTAATGCAAAACAAATATAATGATAGCGTTCAAAAAGAGAAATGGAAAATTCACCTTGTGAAAAACATCTTGACTCTTTTTTTCAACACGTTGTACAAATCTGTAGATTTGTAAAATTCAAAGGCAATTTGAACAGTCTCGGTTTTTGTGGCATGAAAAAAAGGTGTCATTTCTCTTCATTTTTCGAAAGCGTGTTCTTACGCTAAAAGAATATGCCTCTTTTATTCAGATCCGAGAAAAAAAATATATATGAGTAAAAAAAACCTTGAGACGAAATATAAGGCCTCATGAATGCATATTGTATCAAAAAGCCATCTATGCGATATATACATATATATATATATATATATATATATATGTCAGCTTACTTCTTCAAAGTGCAATATTTGGTGAATGAGCTTTTGGGGTTTTGAAAAAAGTGGCCTCTTCTCTCTCTTTTTTTTATTTCTTTATGAATCTTCTCTTTTCTCGATATACTTTTTCTCACCTGATAGTTGTATGAAGACGGATCTCATATATTTCTAAAAATTACGATGAATATTTGAATTATTTCCATTCGAGGAAGTATTTCTCGTATTAAAATGAGACAAACATATAAAATAAAGATTACAAGATTACTATTTTTCTTCAATATGAATTTATTAGGCAAAATAAAAAATTAAATATGGCAAAGGTAATTAGTGTATGTTTTCTAGGGTTTTCTTTTTTATGCATATAGATATACTTCGCCATTGCAAGTGCCGCAGATGACCCGCCCTGTAGAAGGGGCTGATGCACTTTAAATCTGTTGAGCTCAAAAGTTCTCCCGATGGTGTGGTGTGGTAATTAGGAGAAGGAGGTGTCATCTCAGGCGTCGTCGTTGTCCCTTGACCGAGGTTCAAAATTGCGGGGTCCGTTTCCAATAGCCCTCGAGTTGCTTTATAAAGTGACGTTAATTATATAACTCTTTCTCGCTCATCACTACTGCTAAATATGTCAAAACTTAATGTCCTCCAGTTTGGGTGGTGGGGTAGTTATGAGAGAGGGTATCACATCAGATGTCGTCCTCGTCACTTGAATACGGTTCAAAATTACGGGGCCCGTCACCAATAGCCATCGAGTTGCTTTATATGCGACGCTAATAAAACTCTCACTCCCTCACCAATGCAAATACATATAAATTTTATCTTCTAATGATAAAATGTAAGTGACCGCGGTGATCAAATGCACAAGGGCGTGAAGTGGTGACTGGCATTGCATCTGTTGTGTCATAAAATTGCCACTGAACATCCCACCGTATAGAGGAGCTAATGTTCCCTTAAATCCGGGGTGAGCAGACTTTTCCAGGGTACGGGCTACTTCTAATTTTTTTCAAGGTCTTGCGGTCCACCCAGTAACGTAGGTGTGGTGAAATAAGAAAAGGGTCCACAATATTTTTATTATAACTTAATAAAATAAATGCGGAATATATATATATATATATATATATATATGTACTTACCAACATAACTAATATAAAAAATCCCACTTTTAAAACCACGTTTAAAGCAAAACGCAAGATAGAAACATATTAAAAAAAGCCACAGATCTAATAATATCAAATGATGCATTTATTATTAAACAATTCAAAATACATTAAAAAATAAAACATTTTCATCTGAAGTTAGTTCTTGTAGTTATAGCCAGAAAAGACTTGGTCTGCATACTGTTAGCCAATATTGAGTATTTCGGTACGTAGTTACTAACTACTATCTTCAGGCGGTCACCCCAAAATGTCTTGATGGTCCACCGGTAGATCGCGATCGACTTAATGCTTACCTCCGTTTTAAATCATTCAAGGTTCAAAGTCCTTCCATTGGAGTGGAATGAAAGTGTGGAAAGTGGAGTAACAGCTTAAGTATCGTCCTCGTCAGTTTATCGGAGTTCAAAATTATGAGCTCCGTTACCAATATCCCTGATATTGTTTTAGAGTGTTACGCTAATAAAAATATACTTGATAAAGTGATTTATCACTTTATCAATAAGTGATAACTTGATAAAGTGTTTTCTTAAAGTGTTATTTTATTTTTAATATACTGCCTTAATACATTTATCTATGCATGTAAAAAGAGCTTTCCAATAAAATAAAAGAACGAGTGAAAATGTTAATCTGCATGGTATAAATAGGATTGATATATACATTAGAGTAGCTAAACAATTTTTCACCCAAATAAAGAATTCTTACAAAGGTTATAAAGCTTGAAATGAATATCTTTGACTACACATAGCATCATGTTGAAGCCTTTGATTACTAGAAGTTAAAGTCACTAACTTTATAATCACCTAGACTTATACTGGGGTGCTTTCATCAAAGGCCAGTACTTTGCATAAAACTTAACTTTTTAAAATATTTTATAAAAATTAAACCATATTTCAAACAAGTTTATATAATTTCTGAATTATAAATCAAATGTAGCATCAAAGAATTACTATAATGCGGTAAGTTCGAGGGTGGAAAGTACCAAATTTGGGAGTCGTCCACGTGAACACATAGTGGTTTTAATTTGTGGATCTGTCACCAACATACTGTTGAGTTAATCTAGTGCGTTGGAGTTAATATTAAAAAAAAGGAATAGAGATTATATAAAGCGGATTTATTCAATCAGTTGCCTTGAATTTCAAGACCTTGGAATCTTTACAAATATACGCTAGATTACGATAATCTCATCCTATTATCTATGATGAAATAGCTATTGATGAGAGTGATGTTATAAGCTTCAAGGTTAAGGCAATATCTCTAACATTTTAGGCGAAGATGGCAGAAGTGGCTTTATGTCTCTAATTTATGCCTTTTAGGGTATCTTTTTTGCATACATACAAATAAATAAGGTTAATTGAAATTTTTTTATGATATAAATTACAAAAACACAGAATTATCAAAATTTAAAATCATCTAAAAGAAAAGTCTACAATCGAAATAAATACCATCAGAATTAAACTCTTATTTTTTTTTAACCCTTTACAGAACATCAGAGGAAAATAAAATTGATGTTTCACAAAGAATTAAACACATGCATTATAATAAATGAATTTCACCAATACTATTGCTTAAGAAATGCCTTGATAGGCTTCATTTGGTTATAAAGTACTAATATAATCCATTAGCTAAAAAAAAAACCTATGGCAGAAAAATATATCAAAATGCTTAATCGATTAGAGTTTTTAGTAAAATCCATGCTTTGATTTCCCTGAATGTCTTTTTGAATAAATAATTTATGTGGTATTTTTCTTTTAATAACATATTGTTGTTGATGCCACCTGTCTGACGGAGTCAGATCAGGTCTACGAAATTCATCGCGATAAAGGGCTAGATGTACGCCTGCCGTTAGTCGTAGCTTTGAGCACCATACTGGTGATAGTACAATTTCACTCGGTTTCAACCCAATTTTGAGTGAGAACATCCTGGAGGTGGCCAGGGGCCTGCCACCTATCTTCCCCTTCCATCAACCTCACGAGATTACTTGAGGCTCAACGGCTATTTAGAGTACCTCCTTCGCGTAAAAGTACTATACATTTACAAACACCTATGCCGTCTCCGGGATTCGAACCGAGACCTTAGGACACAGTAGGGATCGGATGGGTGGCTTTTAAAATCATTCATAGTAAAATTTAAAGCTAGGCATAATTTCCAAAACTTAAGAGGACGCATACATGCATTATCATTCATTTTTATTAAGAGGTATAAATAGAATTTCTCTTGTAATTATAAGTGACTTCCCAATTTAAAGGCTTCTTTAAAAAGTTGAAATATTTGAAGAAATTGGGGGATTTATTTTAGAGGAGGAATGGAATTGAATAAAAGATATATATATATATATATATATATATATATATATATTTGTAAAAATAATAATTGTCTTCGTAACATGATGGGCAGAAGTTTTATTTCCTATTTCTGTATGTTTGTAAACCTTTCAGTCTTAAAGTATTATGTGTATTTGCTAATCAAGTGAGATTTTAGAGTACTTAAAATGTTCCTTTTTTGAAAAATAGATAAATAATTTGAATTTAAAGAGAAATAAGTACAGCAAATATCAAGATTTAAATTTAAAATGCAAAGCAAATTTAAAGTTTAACCAACATCTAATTTCCTATGGCATGAATATATATATATATACCTATAAGAGAAAATCTTTATATATTTGAAACAAAATAAACTAGTTTGCATAAAAAAGAAATTGAAAAGTATTTCCTTTTCTGTTGTGTAAGAAATTACTCGAATTTAATTGAAAAATGAGTAAAAACTAATTGTTGAAATTTAAATAAAGTTTGCAACAAATATTCAAATTTTAAGTGCTCTGTAATGAATAAAGAAACAAGTTGATTTCTTTTTTCTTATAAAATTTGAAAAATAAATGTAAGATTCAAGTAGAAAATAGAAAAAAAAATATTAATAAAATATGAAGCATTAATTTCAATTAAGAAAATTGTATAATGCAGTACTTTATTTAATTTAAATAATAACGAGAAAATGTAAAATTTTAACTAATAATGCATTTTAAAAACAAACATTCTAAAACTTCAAAATAATGGCAACATTTGAAGAGAACATAAATTACATAACATTAAATTAAAACATCAAAGTAAATAAATAAATAATTACAAAATTCTTAGTAACTACTTTTTTAACAAAAATGCCTTAAGCTAGCTTGCATAAATGCATTTTTGGAGTAATCTGCATTATCGGAATTCTCTGCTTTAAAATAAACCTTATATTTATAAGACAAAAAGAAATAATTTAAATACAAAAGCAATTAATTAGCCAATGGAATTGTTTTAGATAAACAAAAATCACTAAAAACTTATTTTAAGCCTAGTTACGACATAAGTTAAGTTACAAGATAGTTATAAAAATATAATTAATCAAAGGAAAATATTTAAAAATTATGATACCACGCTTTCGAATAATTATTTGATATTGTAATACTCAATGATCATTAAAATAAACCCTTTTATTCTTACAACTAACAACAGAATTTGAAAGTCAGGAGAATAATAAACATTACTTTTAGTGTTTAAAGTTTATTTCAAATTCCTTTTTATTAAGAATTTACGATGCTTTAGTTTTGTAAAAGTTCTTGAACTTTTTTTTGGAAAAGTAAGAACGAAAATTTGATTAAATTTTTATAGAACATTGATACTCAAGTTTTGGATTTTAAATTCTTTTAAAAATTAACTCTTGTAGGCTTTTTTAAGTGTACTGTTAAATAAATTTACGAAATTTCTTCTTGTTGATTATCTTAAGTTGAGGCTTTTTTTTTTTTTGCTGAAAAAATATTTAAACTAAACTGTAATTTTTTATATGTAATTTTACAAGTAATGCAAAATAAGAAATAAAACGTCTTCATTAGCTTGAGGATTAATCTATATAGCTTACTATCTCTTAAAAACTTACAAATACTTCAACATTTAAATTCATTATTACCAGTTCTTTTATAAAATATATTAATTGAACATTAAGACTCTGAATTGATTAATGATACAAACTAATACAGTAAACCCAATATATAAGTTAACGATACCACTTAGTTTAAATATAGCTGACCAATATAATGAAATCGATATGGGTTCTGAGTTCAATACGTTAAAAGAATTTGAAACTTTAGAGGATAGTGTCTTTTCTACCATTTTTTTTAAAAGAAAAATTGAATTTTTTTATAGATATCCCAGGTTTATATTTACTTGATATTTAGCTTGTGGAAAGTGCTTCATTATTAAAATGTTTTTTATTTGTTATCAATGTAATTAATATGTGAATGTACGACGAAAGGTTTAAGGGATTTTGTATTTATCTTCAATTACTGGTGTAGTAAAAGGTAAATCAAACACATTATACAAGAGTGAAATCATATAACATGTAAGAGTATAGTACATCATGATAATTAATTTTAAAATTGTTGTAATACAGAACATCACAATCAATATTCTTCGGAGAGTTTAAACTTCGTAGAGTTTAAAAATTTCAGTTTCATTTTTTTTATATGTGCGAAGTTTATAACTTAAGATTTATCCTATAAAATTAAGATACAAGATTCTTTTTACTGCCCCTCGATTTTTTTCCAGCTCGCAAACTCAAATAATTACTTTAATGAAATATATTTTAATATTAAATTTGTCTTCATTAGTTTTTTTTACACAGTCGTATATTTAGTATGCATGCAATAAGGGTGTGGAAACTTTATAAAATCATAGAAAGTAGAATGTTGGATAACTGAAATGGCAAAATTGCAAAATTATTGTATGGCTCATATTTATTTACATGAATAAATTTTTTCTTATTTTTGTTTGAATGTACATGGCTTATATACATATATAAAAATTGTGTTACCGTTTAGCTTACAATTTAATTTTCTGAAATCAATTTCCTAAGCATAAGTTTTTAAAAAAATCAACATAGAATAATTTTAAACACTCTAATTTATTCTTTTTTAAACTTAAATCGATTTTTTAATTGGAAAGAAAATGTGTGTGCATTAAAGCAAAAATGTATCGATTTAATCCTGGAAATAAGTTCTTCTAAAGTTACAACACTTGATCTAACAATGAGGATTTTAAGTGTTATACACATTTTTATAAAGTACACAGAAACACAATTTACAGAAAAGCAATACAAAAATGACATTCGTAGCCATATATAAATAAATTACAAAAATGTATTTTAATACAATTTTGCGTTGGTATTCAATTTAAATTTTCTTGTACAGTTTAAAATTTTATCGTACACATCATATTCACTATCAATTGGCATTTTATGTCAAGCTATACGACATTTTGTATCGAAGGAAAAGCTTCCTAAACATGTTGTCAGTTAATTTTTCAGTTTTAAACAAACGCAGAATGTTCCTAGTTAAGCCTCTTACTGAAATGTACAGATTGTCGTAAGTCCCGATGTTTGAACTTTTTTTAAATGCAAAGCATTAAATATACCATTTATTCAGCGTTGAAAAATTTTAAAAGCCAGGTTTATCCAAACAACTTAGACTGAAACTCATTTCAAAGGATTATTTTAATACACATGTAGATAACTAACCATTTTGTTCCATTTTTAGAGTCAACAGCTCCTAAAAATATATTTTTAAAGCATACTGTATTGAGAAACTAATTATTCACCTACTGTTACTTGCTATTTCGCTTTAGTTTCCTCGAAAGTCTAGTTATAGAAAAGAATGTGTGCCAAGTTTTTTAAATGCTTGGCACTAACTCATTTATTTAACTATGAAACAAATCTGATGGAAGATAGGAAATAAGAATTATTATTATTCTGTGTTGATGAATTATTCTACACATTTGCTTGTAGCAGAATATTTATCAAAATATAGTACAGTACCTGCGAAAACTCGGCCCTCGATAACCCGGCATTTCGGATAACTCGGCCACACCCTTGTAGGTAAAAAAAAACCATGACATTACGTCAGATGTAGAAATTGTTGTGGATGTGTTAAAGAAAAAATGCCGGAAAAGGATGAAGACTTTAAGGTTGAGGACATCGAACACACTCCAAAAATATTGCACAGTAAGGGAACATGTGATATATTTTAGGAGTTTAGGGCTGTCAAAACTACCCTTCAATATTTTGAGCAATAAGGTGCGTCGGTAATGGACTTATTGTGCCTTCGTCGTCTTCGTAAGGAAGTAGCTAAGCTCATAAAACAGTAAGGAAGACAACAGAGCATTAAGCATTTCTTTAAAAAAGTAGCTAATTTTTGCCAAGTCAACAACTACTTAGTTTTCGATGTAAACAGCTTTATGCCTTTGTAAAGTATTTTCTGAGGTATGTCTGATTAGGTAAATTACTGTACACTATGTATCCATTAGTTTTTATTTTCATATAATATAAATCCTCTCTGACTTCATAAAGTACGTAATTTTCCTTTATTTATGGATATTTGAGCAGTTTATTTTCTGTTCTATTCTCAAGCAAACAATACATGCAAGTCTATGTCAATATATTCTGAGGAAACACTCGAACTTATTATTTTTTTTCAAATTCTTGGTAACCCGCCATTTTCACAAACTCGGCCACCCTTGGTCCAAGGCCACCATTAGGCCAAGATTTCGGGACTCTATCAGTGAATATCCAAATCTCTTACAATATATAATGCAGTTCGGATAATTTAAAGAGCTGTTGATGTTGCTTAGAGCTTGCGCGCAAACGAATTTTCATTTATGAGAGTATAATAACGTAACAGTCTCGTTTAAATTTATGTAGTTCTAGAATTATACGAGAGCTATTGGTGATGGACATCGTAATTTTGAACCAAGGTCACGTGAGTAACAAGGCTGACATTTGAACTTGGATATAATATATCACACATTAAACTTCCCTCTAATACTTTAACCGGATTTAAATTTAATGTAAATCAACATCTACGACGGTATTGTGAAGTCAGTATTTGAGTCATATGTGTGATTCGAATATTGCCGTTCTGAATCGAGATACCGTAATATGACGATAATAGGTACATATTAATGACAGTTATTTTTACTATACATAACTTATTTATGTCAATGCTCAAATTTTAGTATTTTTAAACCCACACAAATTATTTTTTCCTACCGATTATACGAACCAAAATATTATATCTTCCAGTAAATCATGTTTGAATTCTTAAAATAATTTCATGTCAGCTAATTTATTTTTCCGATAACACTTTCAAATTAAAAATACAAAGAAACGACCAAACCTCATATTTCTGTCTCTAAAAATAAAATAATTGTCTTTAAAACTGAGCAAATAATTTCTTTGCTTAATGTGAAGCATTGGTACGTCGGTACAAGCAGAAAAAGCTTCTTGTGTAACAAAATGTATTAAAATCGATCGAAACATCAATTTAAAACTTGTTTCCTGTTACGAGACATACTATCGGAAAATTTCAAACGCAGTAGAAAATTTCCCTCAAATGTAAAGATAAAAAAACTTGAAAAATAATTAGAGTCTTTATAGAAAGTAGAATTCTTTGTAAGAAGGCAAATGTGTAATTCAAATAACTCCAATAAAATTTGAAAAGGACTTAATCCCCAGTCAGAGATTTGATGTGAAAAACGCCATGGAATGGGTAATCCGAATACCTTCACGCAATTTCTCGATTAAACCCCATTGACCGTCATTTGCATTCCACCGACAATAACTATCCAGATTTCCCTTTTTTCTCAATGAATAATACTTTTTCTGCTATTCTTCAGGATTAAAATTTCATGAGTCAATCGATTTCTCTTTTATTTTAGCATGTAGCAAACAGTTTATCTAATGTTGGTAAGGTCTTCGAAAAAATATTAATGAAAACCTCTTCTAAAATTACTAGTAATTCTACTTTTTTCTGTAAAGTTTTGAATGGAATTTTATCCATTGTAAAACATAAAGATTAGAATGGCAATCAGTGATAATATAAACATACATTCCAAATGAATGTGTAAATACTGATAATATGAAAAGATTAAAGTAGTAGCATAAATATTACTAAAACTCCTACAATGTCACTTTTGAAAAAGCCCCAAAGTATAAATTTATTTTAGAAATTTGGAAATTACTTGATGCTTGCTTTATTTATTTAAAGAAATATTTTATAAATTGAAAGAAAAAAAAACAGAATATACTCCTGTTTTGCATAAATTAATTAAAAGTTTTAAACATTCACAAGTTTTACTTTTGGAACAAAGTGATATTCTCAAAAGGCTAGAACAAAACCACAAATGAAACACGTTTTGGTTGCATTATTTAAGGATATATTTCCCAAAGTAAGGTAAGAACTGCAAATTATGATTGTATTACTTTCATAAATGCTAAATTGATGCAACTTTTTTTTGCAACAGTACTTTTAAGAAATTTCCGCTTTCCTAAAAAGTGGTTGTCAGTTTCTACAAGCAAAACCATTATTCCAAATTGTGGTTCTTACAGATTCTGTACAAATAATTTTACAAAGTCAAACTTCCTTCTCTACTTAAAATTATTCGATATTAAATTATTCTTCAAGGAATTAATATAATTTGTCACAAATGATCTTGAAAGGGAATGGAATATTTCTGAAAAAATTTAAAATATCTGACAAACCCCTGAGTGGGATGTGCGTTAAACCTTTTGCAAAATATTTTTTCTTTCTTTTTAAAGCTAAAACTTCAGAATATAATTACAGAATTTATTCTATAGATTATATATATATATATATTGCAATATTTACTTAGAATAATTCAAAAAATTACTACTCTTCGCAGGAGACTTTTTCTAAGAAAATGGAATTTTCTGTAATTACGGATAAAAGTCGGATAAATGCACAAATTGATAAATAATCCAGCTAATTATTTTAATTAACAAGTCATTAAAATTAAACAAACATCCTTTAAATCGAATCAGTTTTTTATTTCTTGAACACATTGCGTTTTTAGTGATTGTGACTTAAAAACAACTCATTTGGAGGGGAGGGGTTAAGTTTTAAATGCAGTAATTACTTTACATCCATGCACTCATTACCATTACACAAAATAAATAAATTCTTTTTCCTAAAAAGAAATGTGTTACTTCTCTTTAAGTAATTGTTATCAGTTATTCAAAAAATTAAAGTCTCTGGAACAGAGGAGTAAAACATGTGATTATGTAGACTAACTGACTTAATGTGTAAGTATTTAACTGTTGGAGACTTGATCAAAGCATAATATACACTAAAAACTCATGAAACAAAATTGCATATTTATAAAAGGGATAAAACTCTGTACCAATGAGGGAAAAAGAAAGAAGATTGTGTATGTTTAAGCTTAGTTAAAAAAATCTATACAACTGCCGTTTTTTGAGGCAAAATAAGGTTACTCTTTAGGTTGCTTGAATAATGTTTTTCAATAAAATGAAGAATTTTTTTTTGTAATAGCATTAAAAAAAAGTATATTTCTTGAAGGGCAAATGGGGTTGCAAAATTAATCAATTAGTTATATGCTTATCATTTTTAATTCAAAGTATGTTAAACATGTATTTCTCTAAATAAGTGGAAATTGTGTTATCAGTCTTTAGTATTGAAGAACCTTGGCAAGTGTGTTTTTTGAACCATCGACCTACCGGTCCAATGTTACTCATCACATGCCTTAGACGACTGGGACAAAAAGAAATTCCTAATCGGTCCAGTCATTAAGGGCTTTTTATTCCTGTCTTTTGTTGTTTTCGACTTACAAAAGAAGCGCCCGCTGCAATATATTTTAAAATTATTGCGACATGAATACAGATATTCATATAAATATCATCAAATAATTAAAAGAACTGAGTTTATTCAATCGGAAACTAAAAATTCACTAAACTTATATATATATATATATATATTATATATATATCGTTCTCACACAAAATTTAAGTAAATAACTTTCACTTAGTATAACCAAAAATTCAAATTTTCTCTTCAGATTGCTTCAGCTTTTAAGCAGATTAATTATTTGTTACGTACACACACAAAGTTGAAGAATAAAATGGGTTATAATTGAAATACTATTTAGTAATGTCGTAAATTTTAATTTGTCGAATTGATACGCATCGTGAAAAATGTATCATATTATTCCATGAACACACACATATATATTTATCTACATCATACATATGTACTATATGCAAATATACACACGTATATATAACGATGCATTTTTGTGCTATTAATTTTGTCTTCTTAAAAATACTACATTATTTAAATATTTAATATTTTCTGGCTTAGATAAATAGATTTATTTTTCCTTGATATTCAGCATCGGTAGCTTAGTTTTAGTATATTTATAGTATTATTCTAATGTTGGATTATATTACTTTTAGTTTTTATGGAAGCTTATTCTTCATCTAATTACTTTTCCTTGCTGCTCTGTAGTGTAGACAAATGCAAGGGAAGGTTGTCTAGTCTTTTAACAATGTTTAACCCTACAATCTTGTCATAGTCTCTCACTACCCCTATGATTATTAACTCCCCTTTGCACATTATCTAAATTTGGGTATGTTGGATTCATAATTAACAGCTACGTAAATAATAAATCACTATTATTTATTAATACTTATGATAGAAATACACAAATATTAATCAAACTTTAAGAACAACAAATTACAGTGGAGTGAGCTCAGAATTCAATTATGAACGACGGAACGCTAACTGAAACCCCGGCGGATAACGCATACAATCAAACTACGCATTTATAACTTAATTTAGGAAAATCACAGACCTGATATCTCTTTAAGACAGGATTCTTGACTACTTGAAGGATCTATAGAGCGACTTCAATCCTTGATATCTTCAGTTACGTCCGAACCGAATTAAGGAAGCTTTTTCAATAATCTTCCTTCAGCTAACAAACTTCACTTAGTTAAACTAATCTCCTAGAATCACCTTCTTAATCAATCTCGTAGTTAACTCCTCTATCAAAACACGTAGTCATCCTCCTCTCTTCATTTCATTTTTCCCTTTTATATCTCTTTCGAACTCGCTAAACCCGAAACTATCTTATTTGCATAAGTCACACTTTTAGCTCTCAGCGGGGATTGGTTAAAATAAATACAATCTTAAAAGATTTTGAGAGAAGGTTAGTGAAACGCGTAAGCACCCGTCACAATCTTAGTTCCTAAGGCTAAGAGTATGCTATTGTAATGCTCTGATGCCCTCTTATTTCTTACATATAATGTCTTGTTATATTTCTATTTATTGCTTTGAATTTTAAAACGTAAGTTTTATATATACAATCTTTTGCCAAGGTACATTAAGAATACTAAAGGTAAAATATTGCAAATTCTGGGGAATAATGCAGATAAACTAAATAGTTTTAAATTGCCTGAGACATGAAAGACATCCGTAACTCACCCAAATAGGTCTCGGTACTCCCAGTCTTAATGCGTTCTCAATTTCCAACCAAAATTAAATAAACAATTAATTATTAATTTTTTTAAATAACATACAATTATTTCTTCTGATTTATATTTATAAAAAAAATTTAGAATATTAATATTATGTTTTCTTGCGATCAAAGACAATGTACCTTTTAATTCAGAAATAATAAATTTCTGGTTTTAACTTATTAGTTATTTTTATTCTGTCCCAGTATGTTTAATGATGCTCTACCGCAGTCCTACAATAACTGTATTTTAAACTTTATGTGGCTTAAATATATTATTACGGTAAAAAAAACTACTTTTAACTATTAATTTTTTATTGTTGATCCTCTTATGTTTTTTTTATTGAATAAAACATACTTTCCTGAAGCAAATAATGATAATGCCATTTAACAGTGGAAGGAAAACGCGTACTTAATACCTTCGATTTACAAGTACTGTATTTAACTGAAATAATTTTAAAATGCAGGGGCCTCAAAACAAACGTGTGGTATGTAAACGTTTAATTTGAAGTTAATCTCTCTTTTTTTTATGCAGCCTTCTTGAAAACTAATTATGATTCTCTCTAAGTAATCTGCTGAAGAAACAGGTTGAAATTACATAAAAAAGTGACAACTTTTAATTTACTCCCTCATTTGCACGTTCTGTCGAGAAATAAAAAGTGTAAATAGCCTTTTATTCTAATTAGATTTTTTTTGTTCGGTCAAGTAATTAATTTTTTTCCCCGAGGTACACCATATTAAAGCATATCTTGCTGAGGAGTCTTAGAATTAAAACTGACACAAAGCATTGGTATGCATTGCCTATTAAGATCATGAAAAAAATGCCCATTTGCAATATAAACTCTGTTAATAATCTCGAAAAATGGTAAATGAAAATAAAAAAAAATTTATGCGTGAAATAGCGAAGGTAACAGGTAAGACTAAAAAAAAAGTAATAAATAAAAAATAAGGAAAGGCATTTCTTACAATTTGAAAGTAGACAACAAATGACTTGGATATATGATAACTCATTAGTTTCAACGCATCGCTAATGTGTTCTTATTTTATCAAACTATAATTCACTCTTCAGAAAATTAGAGCTGTGACTCTTTTACACTGTGTTAGTTATTCGAAGTAACTATTTTTTTCGAGAATTTTTATATTTTATTCTTCTTGGGAAAAATAATTACATTTCAGTTATATACGCATCTATATCTTTATTTTATTTATAGTCATAGTGATTTCCTTTCACAGAAACAGTTTTCAATAAATAGTAAAAGATGTAATCGAATTCATCTTAATACATATTTTTTCATTTTGTTTATTGGTTTGTATGAATGATTGTGAGGTAGTGGGTGGAAGAAATTTTTAATTGAAAGGTAAAACAAATTCATAAAAGAGCTGAAAATATGAAAAGAAATAACGGAGATTATATTTATATATATACAGTCGGACCTATATTTAACCAAGTCGAAAATCCCGAAAAAAGTTTGTTTTGTGGAAAATTCGTTAAATAGAGATTCCACTTTTAATATACTTTAGAAATCACATAAAACAAATTTTAAATTTAGGAAATTAAAAATTAAGTATTATCATTAAAAAAGTAAGTATTCACACTTGTCTTTTTGTAAATTATTTCTATTTTATGTATCTTACCTATCTAAAAGAAATCTGCAAGAAAACAAAGGAAAAAACATTGCCGAGGAATACAATGAATTTTTAATTTTAAAAAATAATTTTACTTTAAATTTAGTGAATTTTAATGACATTTTCTAATTTTAAGCCTACTAGTAATTTTAAACACACATTATTTTATAACCAATAATTTTATCCATGCATTACCACATACGTCCATATAATTTTAATTACTAATAGAATCTGTTACTTTATCTTAGCTTTCTTGTTACTTTAAATTTAGTGAATTTTAATGACATTTTCTAATTTTAAGCCTACTAGTAATTTTAAACACACATTATTTTATAACCAATAATTTTAATCCTGCATTACCACATATGTCCATATAATTTTAATTACTAATAGAATCTGTTACTTTATCTTAGCTTTCTTGTTACTTTAAATTTAGTGAATTTTAATGACATTTTCTCATTTTAAGCCTACTAGTAATTTTAAACACATATTATTTTATAACCAATAATTTTAATCATGCATTACCACATACGTCCATATAATTTTAATTACTAATAGAATCTGTTACTTTATCTTAGCTTTCTTGTTTGAAAATTACGGCATTTTATTTCTGCAGGTGAGTTAGGCACCTGGCAAAACCAATTCAAGGTCATAGATCATCATAAAATGTGTAACAATCATAAATGAGAGAATAATTTGAAATGTCCAGAAATATTTTGAAAAAAGGGAGGAAAAAATTGAATCTCAAGAGAAAAAGTACGTTAAGTAGAAAGTGTGCTTCAGTATTTGGTGGTTATTTAACGAAGAAAATATAAAATCTTCTTAGTTTCAGGAAAAAGTTCTTAAAATAGAGGTCCGCAAAATGGAGATCCGACTTTATATGTTGATTTCCCTTGAATTATAACTTAGCTTGAACATGAATTGTCTTTGTTTATTTGCAGTTGTTGAAAGGATAGGGAAACATTTTGGTATTTTAAATCCACATTTTAATTATGTTAACAAACATAAAACACAAAAAAGAAACACAAGCAATAACGGACAAATACGCTCGGACATATTAGACAATACACAAAAGCCTTCTTTATTTGTTACCGAGATCTCAGCTTTTACAGCATCCTAAGTAGGAAGCTTTGAGAATTTTATGATTGCCATTAATGAATTGCGTGATTAATCAGAATAACTGGATGATGCAATATAGTATCATCTTCTTTTGAAAAGTGAGAACTTTGCATTTTCTTAGGAGATAAATTTGTGGTTAAAAGGATATTTCCCGTTAGGCAGGAAAAGTAAAAAATTATCACATAAAACACAAAAGGAAAGGTTGAAGTCTGGAAAGACTCAAGACCATCACAAATCAAAAGAAAATTTAAATGGTGAGTTATTATGCACGCATCCCCCTCCCCCACACACTGTAACGGGTCTATCTGCGATTCTTCCACTAATCCTCTTGGGTAAAATTAATCTTTAATTGTGAGCTCAGTTCAAAACCTTTCTCGATGAAGAAGACGAGATTTAAGCAAATGAGTACTTCTTTGTGATGGAAGCATTGTTCACGAATAATCATGAAGAATACATAGACTAGTATATATTGCATTAAAATAAAATTATAGAATTTATTGAGTTTTAGTAAAAAATATTAAAAAGCGTATCTTTAAAGTAAGAATAATAAAACTTACAAATTAATTTAAAAGTTATTGCTTTGGTATTAGATCTCCATAATCTGCACCTTCTGTAGATGTTAAAATTTTTAAGAATACCTTAATTGGTTAGAAGTACAGTTGTATTGCATCAGTATTATTTTTTTGTTTATTTCTCTGAAAAAATTCCTTTCAAGTTACATTTAAAGAAACTGTTTTCATTTTAATCTTAGGTTTAGTATTTATTTAAACTTTGTTCAAATTGATATACGAATGATAAATAAATGGTAATTACATTAATTTCAAAGCTCTTTTAAAAATGTGAGACATTTTTATAATAGTCATAAAATAATTTTATTCGATAATACTCTTTTAACGCCCTTTTTAAATAAACCAACTTAGGTATTACTTCATCCTCTTTTAAAAGGTATTTTTTCTTGCTCAACTTAAAATTATAATTGATCAATGAAAGAAATAAAAAATTACAATTTAGTACTCTTCTACAACATTATGAGCAGAACTAAATTAGTTTTATCCAAAATTTGTTTAATCGAATTCTTGACGTTAATGTAATTTATTAATACATGATAGCTTGAAATTCGTTCAATTTCTGAAGATAGAATTAAGAAAAAACTGTATAAATCTATTTAATTTTTATGAAATAGATTTAGATATTTTTTATTAAAATAAAGGTGCCTAAGAGATAACGAATTCAGTTTATATTTTTATTAAATTGAACTGTTTACCATGCGAATAAATAAATTAATCTAGAATAAATACAGAGTTTGAACTATATATATACCTTAATAAGAATAGTAAATACTCAAATGTTTATTTAAAAAAAGGCTGAGTATCTCTTTTTTTATTTAAAAAATGTGATGTCGACTAAATTGCTCTCACTGTATCTAAATACCGTTATTTAAATATATAATTTGTATATTTCATTACGAAAAAAAAATGCTTGCGATTTAAAAGCAGTAGAGTTTAATCATCAACTGATTTGAAAGCATTCCTTTTATTTTTAAATACATGACATTTTAACAGATAATTTTTCTCTAAAAGAGGATTTCTTTAATCCGTTAAGCTTGTTTGAATTGTATTTTGACTATTTAAAGGAATGGCTATGAAAGTATTAAAATATTTATGAAAGTATATAAATATTTTTCTGCGTTATTTGGGGAAAAACAACTAAATTAGGGTTGTTGGTTTCTTAAAAATGTATATAGAATTTTTTTAAATTCATATTATATGTTTTTATGCAATTCGTAACATATCTAATTCCCAAATAAATACACAAATATAACAATTTTTACTTTTAAAAATGTATCACATACAATTAAGTACAAATAACTGTGTCATTTAACATATTGTTACGTAGATCGGGGTTCGAGGATTTTATGCAAAATCAGTCGTAAATAACAAGGCAATTCCTTAAGAGCGATGAGTATTTATTGGCATAACTCAATCCTTGAAAATACAGGATTCAACAGCAAAATTCGCAGAATAATTAACAGAAGAATTTCACACCTTCAACAGCACTCAGACACAATGAGCAGTGTCCAAAATTCACGAATGTAAATGACTATTCACAAGCACAGGTGAGCTTATCAAATTCAAGGCAAGTCTTCTAATCGCTAATCAAAACAGTGCTCACTACTCGCTGGTTAAAATCAGACTGACTGTTACTTAAATCAAATATTTCGCGGGCCTCAGCGAGAAGCGCTTTTACCCAAGTTGGGTGAAATAGAAAATCCATGAAAGAAGGTATATAAAAAATCAAGTGGCCCCCGGCGTGGGGGGCGAAGGAATTGGCTCCCAAGCGGCCGCAAGAGCGGACGAACCGGGGAGAAATCTGGAGGAAGCGCAAGGAAGGGAAACGATCGCCAGACAAAAAAGGAGGCAACCAACATGAGCGGGCGGGTAGTGAGTGCACTACGAGTCAGTTTTGGCGCAGTAGAGCAATTGATGTTGTAATGTAAAAATTAGTGAAATATGTAGAATTTAAAGTGGTACAAGTAAATATTGCAAGAAAACCTGATAGTGATTTAAAAAATTTAAATTTTAGTTTGCAGTATGGACAGCATTTGTCCCCACTGCATCCTCATTTGAGCCATCTGAGACATCAAACTTGCTGTGTCAATTGATTCATGTAGTGTATTTTTCTTAACTGCACCTGAGTACAGTTGTTGTGGTGGTGTGGTGTTCTGGGCGCGTGCACCAGTATTCACCTGACGGACATGTGAAACATGTTGTTTTTTTCTTGTTGTTAGTGTTGTTATGGGGATTCTTGGGGCATCCTGAGTAATTTGCAGGGTGCGGTCCACTGCAATTTGCACATTTAGCTGGGGTTTTAATGGACTTTTTACAATCAGAAGACTGACTGTTGCGGCGCGTCTCTCTCTATTTATAGCAGAGGCCGAAATTTCTGGAAAGATGCTGCTCCCTACAGATCGTGAAATAGTGGATTTTCTGATGTTCTAGAAGAATCCAGAGGGTCCATGACACTCCAACATAGTCAGAATGTTGCTAGGATTGGTGCACAATGTTGCCAGCGTGTCCTTAACTGAGTGCACCAAAATGATGAACTTGGCCATCACCAATATTTATGAATTCCATTGAGACTGCCATTATAAGCTATGAGGGACGGCTTGTGAATATTCCAATCTTGTCGGTAATATAGAGTATGTAAAGGCGTACATCAAATACAAATTATTTACATTATTTTATACAAAATTCGTAACAATATTTATGTCACGTTTGACTTTAAAATAAAAGTCTGTATAGTACATACATTTCCTTAATTAATTCTGAAGTTTAAGGAATTCAGAAAGTTTGAAGCTGAATTTGTTTCAAAATACAACTAAGGAGCACAAAATGAGTATAATTATTTATAAAATTATTTCATTTATAAAATAAAGGGAAATATATAGTTGCTAAAAGGATTGGAAATAGTGATGTACAAATAAAAATAAACAGCAATTTAATATTTTATCTAAAAATCGAAAACATATCTCGAAGACACTAAAATATCATTAATTAGTTATAGCTTTAAAAAAATAGTGGGAAAAGGGGTGCTTATTTAAATAAATTACGAAAAAAAATCGAATTTTTCCTCCAATAATTTATAAATAACTAAAGATCTGATTAAAATCATACTAACATGTAGTCTTTTTGGTTACGGTATAAAACAATAGTGAGCGAGATGTAATTTAAAATACCTTATGCGAATCAAATTCAAATTTTAAATTGGTATAGACTCAAATATAGCATCAAAACGTATCAAGTAATGCTAATAGTGAGTTTTGGATTCAGAGATATTCTTTTATACTTAAATTTGAAGAATTTTATTTGACATTTCAAACAAGTTATGCAAGTCACTGGCCTATTGGCTAAAAGGAAGAGTGTAGAGAAGTTACACCAGTGTTGCTCTAAACGAATAACCGCAAGGATAGAGAGGTAAAAAAATACATAAAAAGAATCTCAGTTCGTTTGATGCCTGTATCGGCAATCAGGCAGCTAATGAGAAAGTCTGAGTCAAAAAGCAGACTGCATGAAAGGAAATCGCTGACACTGCATTTTTGTACTATCTCTTGCTTCTTTTCAAATCCAGTATCACATACCTGATGGGACCTTGTTTGCTATTCGGTCTTTTTCAGGAAGTATGTACATCACCGACTTTCTTTCTTCGAAACTTGCGGTAACTTAGTTCTGATCATGCAAACCGGGGCTTAGGACAACTATCTAGTGAATAAATGTCATAGTAATATTTTTCTACCTCTTATAATGGTACCAAATGATCATGATGAATGAATTAGCTAAACTATTGTTAAATTGTTACTACATAGTCGTTCAAAAGCAAACATTTTGTTTTAACTTAATGTTGTAAATTCTAATGCAATTTTTTTCATATATTAGAAATACTTATTCTAAATTATATTAAGGAATCCGACTACATTCGGAACCCTGACTTTAAAAAAGCGCATAAATGGATAATTTTCATGATATCTAGTTTCACTTAGATTAGAATACATGTATAAAATTGTTTTAAGGACATTATGATAAAAAAATATTTAAATGCAATATTTAGGTAAAAAATTAACTTAGAATAACCTAGTTTCAAAACGTTCTCCTTTTATTAAAAATGCTTTTATTATAATAATATTTTGCTTATATAAAGCAAAGATTTCTCCAGGGGGCCTGAACAAGGATTTTTGGAAAACTCAAACTATTTTTGGAGTTACTACCATTTGAAATAATTATCAGCCTTTTTTTAATTAAAATTCCTCCCCTCTGTTGTACTAAAACATGCATAAATCCACTTCTAAGTTATATAATTCAAAACTCTTAGTTCAGGCACTGTACAGAGGTCTGAGCTATATGCAGGCAAAATATTATTTATATAAAAGCATTTTTCTTAAAAGGAGAATGTTTTTAAAAAAAGGTCGTTCTACGTTCATTTTTTATCAAAATATTGTATTTAAATAATTTTTTATTGTAATAATATTCTTAAGACAATTTTATACATGTATTCTAGTCTAAATAACATTAAATTTTATCTATTTATACGATTTTGTTCCGAACGTAGTCGTATACCTTAATATTTTATTAATAGACAAAATTTTAATATTTTTGGCTCTACAAAATTTTAATATTATAATCATAAATACTCCATCTAATAATGAAATTTTCCCAAAATTAATCAAACTTGTTCTGTTTTAACATCCAAACATGTAAGAGCATATTAATACAATTTAAATTTCAGACATGCCCTTTGTTATTTTTCAGCAAGTATTTCTCTTAAACCTTCCCCCTTTTTTCTCTTCAAGAAATATCTCCTAATATTTTCATTGATTAGAAAAAGCATGTGGTTTTTCAAACAAAAATTTTAAAAAAATAAAATTTTAGATTTAAATGTATTTTCTAACAAGTAATATAAAAAAAAAATTAAGTCAATTCCTACATAGGTCAACAAAGAAAAAATTTATTTTAGTTACTTTTTATTGAATAGTTACAATTAATATAAATATATTTATACATATGACAGAATCACAATTTTAAGTGACAAAATAGAAAGCCATTTTCCTTGCAATTTTCCATTTTTCTTTCTATATATGGTGTTGACTATTTTGTTTGTTTGTTATTATTTATTTATTAATTAAATATAATTATTCTAATAAAATAGTACAGTAAAAAAGAAATCACATTCTCAGAAATTAGGTCATCCCGGATGGGATTCAAACCCACGATCTTTGGATTAAAAGTCCATTGCGCTTCAGGGACATAATAAACACTTTTACTTTCTATATATGCTGTTGGACTATTATTTTTGTTTGTTTCTATTTATTCATTTTTTGATTTAATTTATGAATTAATATTTGAAAAGCTGTATTAACATAGGGTGTCATCCACTACAAGTTTTAAAAAAATGTATTTGAACTTGAATGGATGAATAGGAAGTATTTTATTAAGGGGTCTCAGGGGTGTTAAAAATGTTTCGAGAGCACAAAATATGAACAATTTTCGACTAGAAATAATTCTTTGAGGTTAAAATGAAATAATTTGATTCTTTTACACATTTTTTATAAAGGAATAAAGTTTCAAAAAAGTATAAAATGTCTAAAATATAATCATAATTTAAAAAAATAAGCACATAAATATAAGAAAAATTTTTGTAAGAAACAAATAGTAAGTTTTACGACGCGCATGATATTTTCTGAAATAATAATTCTAATTACTAGCAATAAGTTGATTTATAAAGTCAAATATATCCTTATTAGATGGTAGCGATTAGATATAAAAAGAATAAAAAATAATATTTTTTAAAAATAAAAAAAGTACATTTTTAAAATTTTTTTCAAAAAACTTCATTTTTTTTGAAATTTTTTCAAAAATTACAAATATGTAATACTATAAATAGCTAGGATTCAAAGATTATGATAGAGTTTATAATTCTGTAAAGTTTTATGCATCAAAGTATGATAGTTTTTGAAACGCAATGCGCGTAAGTGAAAAAAACACAAACTGAGAAAAAAGGCTTTAAAGTTTTAAATTGAATTTGAGAAAATAAATTTTAAAACTTACATGCTAAAATGCTCCAGGATGATAGGATATGCCTTCCTGTTGCTCAAACAGCTCAATTTCTGTACTCTTTTTAATTTTTTTATCTCTCCAAGCTTCAAACGATGACGTTGAGCTCCTCTTTCTTGACGTAAAGATTCGACGATTGTCACGTTCAGCCAGGGACACACAAACATTTTTGTTAATTTTTAAGTCAAATTTCTCTAAAATAGTAATAAGTATTTGATTTCCATCATTAAAAATGCTGGTTGCTAGATTTGCAGCAATCTCTGCAATCTGAAGGCTAGAATCAATCGTCTTCGAACAAAACTTCCAGATTAATGAATTTAAACTTTCATTAGGATTCTGTGTCTTACCTCCTAAGCATTTCTTCAGGAGTGCCAGATGAGATAAGTCTGCAAATACAGGCTTAATTACATCTCGAACAGCTTTCGCAACTGAGGGTTTGTGTTTATAATTTTGTAAATTATTATTAATTGCGGCATTATACTTACACTATGTATTTGGATTTGTAGGACAAAATCAGTGCATCGGTTCATCATCGGTGCTGCAAGAATGACCCCAAACAGCCCAAATGGCTTTCCGCATTTCCTTTACACTAGTAGAATTGCATCGAATAGCATTACCATAGTAATGCGCAAGCTTATCAATTAAACTATCAGTTAACCTACCTTTACCGCCTATAGTTTTACCATCAGATAATTTCTTCTTACCATATACTAATTTAAGCTTCCTAAGCCTTGTACCCATTCTCTTTTGCACATGGCCTACACATTCTATTTTCTGAATAAGATGGCATCGCCGTATGGATTGTTTCAGAAAGGGCATTGAATGTTTTTGTGTCGCCATCTCCTATGTAGTTCGAATATTTCAGGTTGTGAAGCTTTTCTGATCGATTAAAAATCCTCAACATCCCGTCAACCTCTATCTTACCAGCAGAGCCAAAATAATTTTTTCTACGTGAAATCTTATGCGCTCTTTTCCATTTATTGTACTTGATACCAAACTTTACCCCTTTATAACTGCCGCTTCATTTGCAAAATGAGGACAACACTTCCCTATCCAAAACCTTACCTGTTTCGGCCCCATTAGAGTACATACTCCAATCAACGATGAATGTCCTCTCGTCTTCCAGGTCCCATCACCACTTACCGTTAAAATGTTATCAGGTAACGAAGAATTTTCTTCGACAGCTGCCCTGTTCATGCTTTCTTCGGCGACTTCCTTCATAACAAGTGAAAGTTTATTATTAATAACATCATATGATTTTTGTTCAACAGGATTAGGAAGACTCATTACAGAACAAAAGGTTTTTAATGACTCTAAACCTTGACCTATGCATCTCATTGCTAAAATAGATCTTCTGTTAATCTCTGGAGCATTATTTTTATTCCCAATGTTTTCACAGCTTGAAAAAGTACAAATACTCCCACAGTTTTTACAATGTATTTCAAAATTCGAACATAAACCACAAGTGGATTTTTCATTAATTGTTAATGGTTTATGACATTTTAAACAGCATGATACTGACAAAATAGAGCTAAAGGTTGAAATAAAATCAAAAATACGATATTCTTTGAAGTTTTCACTTACCTTAACAAGATTTCACTTTAATGAAGTCTGAATTCCTGAAAGTGTTTTACTAGAAGCATTTTTCATTTCGGCACACTTACTTGTACTTTTCAATTCTGCACACTTCCTCGTATCTTTCATATCTGTAAAATGTGAGTCACTTACCTTTAAATATTTATTTACTTTAAATCTTTTGTTGGGGCGATTGCCCAACGATTTTTTCAGAATAAAACAACACATATATTCGATTTAGATAAGCGTTTTAAAAAAACGTGTACTAAAGTAAACACAACAGAATCAAAACACGGCAGAATGAATGTGTTGAGTTGCAGGCTTCCTTCTGATCAACTCAAGCGCTTAAAATATTTCATGAGGCTTATTAAAAACAGAAAAATGAAAGGTATGCAGAAATTTGAAAATAAATGGGCGTGGCATCTGTCCATTTAAAAGTTGTTATGACTAAATTGCTGTTTGCAATTTTTTGAATAACTTTCGAAGTTTTTAGAGTATTGTCACGTGGTTAGTATCAAAATGTTCAGAAAAAAATGAAGAACAAGATATATTTTTTTCGAAAATTCGAAAAAAAAAATTGTTAACACCCCTTAGACCCCTTAAACGATTGAAAATTTGAACAAGATATATATATATATATTATATATATATATATATATATAAAGAGAGAGAGAGAGAGAGAACTCTTATAGTAAGAATTGAAAAAATAGAAAACATGTAATGTTAAATTTTTAGTCCATCCTGGTTAGACTAGAAATATTCCATGAATAATTAATACTTATTATTCAATATCAATATGGAAAATGTGACCACGGTAGCCGGGTGGTCATGGTCGTGTACGCATGGTCGGAGTCGCTTCGTAGGTTTGAGTCTTGGTGTCACCAGACCCGTAACGTAGAGTGGTTAAAGCTCATTGAATATGTCGAGGTTCAAAGTCATTACGTTGATGGGTGGTGCTATAGAGAAGGGTAAAAGTTCTAATGTCATTCTCCTATTCTGACCGTAGTTCCGAATTGTGAGGTTCTTCACCTAAACCCCTCGGTTGTTTCGAAGGGTGACGTAAGTAAACAATCAATGTAAAATGAAAAGCAATTGCAAAAACTGTGAAACCTAAAAAATATGACAAATATATCCGAAGCAGTTCTGGTTTAACCCTTTCGAGGGCCTGGGAAAGATTACTTTCCATCTACATGATCTTACAAAATACACCTATGGGAAGCACAAAACCCATATTAATATATTGGTCATGCTATTATAACGATGGGAAGACTGACTCTCGCTTCAGTTTTGTGCTACTGCACGTAATCCAATGATTATATCATCTGTAAATCGGACAAAAAAATGGTACTAAAGAAGAAGTACCTTGTCCAAAAGCTGTTGTTGTATACAACGAGGTCATGGGAGGGGGTTACCAATTTGATTAAAGAAAAAAAAAAGATACCAAATAAGAAGATCTGTAAAAGGGTGACATCACGCGTGTATCTTTTATTTTCTTATTGACCTTGCCATCATAAATAGTTCCCTACTGTAGCAAGCGAACAAACGAAACAGAAGTTTAGACCAGCTAATATTCCGTATAGCATTAGCTCGTCAGCTAATAGACGGATATTCCTCAAGAAAAAGAAAAGGACTTCCTGCTCGTTTTCAAGGAAAGAAGTGTGTAGTACCGGATGATGTGTGCTTATCCAGTGTGGGAAATCGTATGCAAAAGATGGTTTCCTACTATAGACGATGAAGGACATGTAGCAGAAAGGGACAAGAAAAGAGGACCGACTATATGTGTGCAGAATGTGATGTCTTCTTGTGCATTGCAACATGCTTCTCTTTTTTTCATAGTAAATAATCACCATTAAATTTAATTTTCTATATGACGGTGAATGGTTTCTTGGGAAGTATTCTTCCCACCCCTAAAATTTAAATTTCAGCATGAAATTCGTCGAAATAAAATATATTTCCTTTAATGCTATTGTTTATTTTTTTATAAAACATAAAAAACTGTGAGAAATTCAAAAGAGAAATAAATGGTCGACGAATGTGTTGAACTCTTAATTGCCATGGTAGAAACCAGAATCAAATTCTTAGAAAAAAAGGAATTGGTGATTCTATTCCAGCCAATACCTATGACTTAAAATGATCTATGCATACTTGATAAATAATTACGTTTTATTGTTATGGTTATTTTTATACGTAAGAAATAAATATTAGCAGTTTTCTTTGGGAAGGCCAAGACTGATTCTAGTCCGGACTTTCCAAATATAAATGATCACAATGATGATGTAATGCCATGTAAAAATTTCTTTAAAATGAATTTAATCAAATTTCTTTCCTTCTCATTTTTTTCTCAAGCACAGCTATTTAAATTCCAGATCATCATAGATCCCAGAAGCTATTCTAACAAACTATGGTAGAACTTTTCTGAATTTCTTTTGTTTGTTAGATTATGTCCCTCTCCGAAAAAAGCTACCATATCTGACTCTAAATTACCTTTGAATTTTTTTTTGTCTATTTGTTTTAGACTTTGCAATATCTCGAAGCATAATTCTAATGCAAAAGTATTTTAATCTATTCTACTTAAGGTCCAACCATTCAAAATTAATGTTTTTCAGTAATTCTTAACAGGCTACTTTTGTTTTTGAAGTAATTTAAGATTTTTTCCCCTCATAATTATGATCAAAATCACAAATGATTTGCATACTGGAGGAATTACTTTTACAGAAGATTCTGTCTTTTTTTTTATAAAGAAACAGAATTTTATATTGTGAGACTTTTTTTTTTTGCAAAAAAGGAAATTGTTGAAATTACAACAAACACGATAAAATTTTTAAAAATTAATTGGAACTTTATGTATTTAGTTATTTAAAATTCTAGATGAATATTTTGTAGTGTCACAGATTTATGAAATTTGAAACACAAATTTTCTGTCAACTATTTGAATTAACACTGAGACCAATCTTCTGTATCTCTGCTTCCCAAGGGGTTTACTGTCTTTGGTAAACACGGGCTTCACGAACCCGGGGTACCCTAGTGATCCTTCTCTATTTTCGACCCTCTTTCTTGTCATTCAATTCATTCTTTCTTTCTCTCTTCCCGTCTAGACCGTATAGCCGAAATCGGCTCTTGCGCCAATAAACCCCAAAATCCCTCACTCTCTCTGTATCTTTGTGTGAAATTTATTAAACTAAATTATATGATGTGTTACTTTACTTTATATAGATAATAAATTCTAGTTTTGGTATATAAATTCTCTTCAATCTTACTAATAACTAACAATCAGAGCCCCGAATCACGTTTTTACGATTCAACGGATTAAAATTTTATAGCGATTATTATAATGTATATAAATCACAAAGAATAGGCAGCCCATAAAAAGATATTTTAAAATTTTCTCTTAAGAATTCTGTCCGCTTAATGTTAATCAATTTTCAAATTTTACTGAATCATTTATTCTTGTAATATTAACATTATGACAAATAACCTTTTCTTAAATTTCATTAGTAAGACCAATACAAGAAAGGAATAAATATAGTATTTAAATTTTAACAAAGTCTCTCTCATCAACGAGATGAATTGCCAAATTTAGGAAATGAAGTGCAGAAAAACATACTTTTTAATATAACAAAATGCAACTATTTGATCGTTTTAAAAACAACCAAATATTAATAGAATGTACTAGAGATTATGAAGGCTATGAATAAGAAAACGAAATTAGTAAAAAATTAATAAAGCGACTTTCTAGAAATAGTGAAATGAAAATTAATTTAGCAGGATAACTTTATGTTGAAAGCTTTCATGAAGCTTTTTGCAAAACAAAGTTTACAATGTCCGTTGCCAATAGCTCTTGTATATTGTGATGTAGATTCAAAGAAAACAAATAGCGCTTATTTTTAATATTATATATATAATATATATATATATATATATATTCTGTTATCAATACAGAATTTTGACTCATTTTAGAGTTAAGTAAAATGGTTAGGATGATGGATTTTTATAACTCACTATATAATGACAATTTGGGAAAGGAATCTATTTTAGTTAATGATCTTAATGATTATAGTAGTAACACTACGACTAAAAGATTCAAGACAAGAATTTTTTGGAACAAAAAATTCATTAATAGTCATTCTTATCATATTAAACAAAAAAATTTAGACCCTAGCAATTATAATATTCAATCTGGTAATAAAAGTTACATTAATAGTAATACTTTATATGTAAATAAGGACAAATTATCCCCAAGCAAATATATAAACAATACATCTAATAATAGCCTTAAGTTGAGATTCAATAAATGTAAAGATAGATGTAAGACTTACACTATGTAAACAATGATCAATATGATTGTGAATCTAAATTTAACCTATGTAAAACTTTTAATTGTATTTACCTTTTTAATTGTAAAATCTGTAAGTATAAAAAAATATATTGCACAGACCTCAAATACTATTAACATTAGAATTAATCAACATTGACATGATGTTAAAAACTTCAGTTATACCAACAATTCTAATAAAATTGAGCTCAAACACTTTCAAAAGCATGAATTTAAAAATGTTGTATTGTCAATTATTAAAATTGTACCAAAAAAATTACTAAACACAGATTATGGTGGGAAAATCACTTTATCAGAAGTTTTAATACAATATATCCATATGGTCTTAATGTTTTATACTTTGCTAAAAACACACTCCAAATTATGTTACAGAGTAATAACAAAGAATTTTTTTATACTGCTCCCAATTCAGATACGAATTCTAAAAGAAACTCCAGAAGCAAAAGAACTAAATAGAAAAACAGAGATAAGAAATCTTTAATTGATAATATTAAAGTTATTATAGATCATTTTGAAATAAACTTCAATATCTCAAGCAGATCAAATACTTCATGTTTGGTCTTAATAAAAAGGAAATTGTATTGTTGGATGAAATCTTAAATAATGAGTGCTTTATGGTGTGTCATGCAGTTCACACCATTAAAGACATTAATAATTTTTAGTTAATAAATTCAATATAAATATTGATAAATTTAATAAACCTACTACAGAATACTGCACTTTATTATTCATGAATAATACTTTTGATAAAGTTAATTTTTCTAGTGTAATTAATAGACATTTGTCACTTTTTCCTGTTAGGAATGTAATTGTTAAAAAAGCTTTTAAATATAATAAAACGATGGGCAGATTTATCTTTAATTACAATAATAGCTCACCTTCTCTTGACATAGATGACTGTAAATGTATGAACTATCATGAATTTATTGATAGCTATCACAAACATGTAGTAACAGGCAATTTAAATATAATCAAGGACAGAATTTTAAAAGATATCATGAGTAAAGGCACTAGTTTTAGATTAACAATCTCTAACAACAATAATACCGTTAAAAAACAAATTAATAATGATATCAATAATTTTATTACTAAATCTGCAGTTAAATATGGTTTGCCTTTAGAGGGGCATTTGATAAATTTAAGTACAATATTTTAAAAGACCTGATGAAATTTAACTATCGTTCTAAATCAGTACTTACTTATAAAGATGTAAAACAGAAAATTTATGATTTACAAAAGAATTTTATCATTGTTTACATAGATAAAGTGCCTGGTAATTATGCTATAATTTGTAAATATTTTTATAATAATATGATTAATGAACACTTTTTAAACAATGAATCTTTTAAAAGGTTGGACTTGTCAGATAAAGAAATTACTAATCGAATTACTGCTATATATAGAAAATTGGGTGTTTCCATTCATAAGATTAAGTTTCCAGATATATTTTAACACCTAAATTTCATAAAAATCCTGTTAAATTTAGAACAGTAACAAATAGTTTTAAAATTTATATCACTGCTGCAGGTAAAATGCTACATAATATTATACAAGAAATTATCAATAAGCAATGTAATAAAGCTATAATTAAAAATAGTAAAGAAATTATAGATTTTTTAAAGATAAAAATATTTATTTAGTTCATAGTTATGACTTTGAAGATCTTTTTAATTCCATTAATATCAATGATATAATTAGGGTAATTTTAGATAATCATAGAAATTATAACCTTAATATTAATTTACAAAAATTTAGAACTCTAATAAATTTAGTCTTAAAAGAAAACTACATTAATTTTAATGGTTTTCTGTACAAAGAAACCAAAGGTTTGCCTCAAGGTGGCCCTGCTAGCAATAGTTTGGCTAATTTATATTTACACTTTTACGAAAATAATTATATTATTAATAATGATTATTACATATTTAGATACATAGATGACCTAATTATTTTTGGTAAAAATAATAATTTTAACCCCATTATTAATTTTTATTCGGAATATTTAAAGCTAATTAAAATTAATAGTAATCCAGTTAAAACTAATTAATTGGATGTATCATTGTGTATTAAGGACTATAAATTACATAGCAATATTTATGAAAAAAGAGATGATTTTAATTTTAACATTCTTAAAGTGCCTTACTGGAATTCTATATAAATTTATAGAAATATTATTTTCAATTATATTTATCGTAATAACGTATTAGTTAGTGATAAATTTAATATATATTTAAATCTTAATAACTTTATTAAACATTGTATGGAACACGGATACCCTCCAAAATTTATAAAAAGTTACCTAACAGTTAAATTAAAGTATGTTTTTAGTTGTACAGTTTATCGATAGATGGCGCCTCTAGCTACGTAAATCAACAATATTATATTTTCTTAAAAATTAATAGTATATGTCTGCGTGGTACTTTTATTTTCTATAAATTTTAAAACAAAATATAGAGTTTTTAAATGTGTATATATAGTATTAATGCTATTTTATCAAAACTTAATAATTTTATGCGATACTGTTATTGTCCATAGCCGGGGAATATGAGTCACGTCGTAAGTTTTTATCTAATATTTTAACTTTGATTATATATATGTAAATATTTTAGTAATTATTATAGGCTATATTATTATCGTTTTACATTAATAGATTATGGTTTTATCTATAATGATAGTTAAATTTCTCTAGAAAATTTCTTGCTTTCCCTATAGCCCAGAGTATTGGCAAATTCAGGTGAAGGTTGGCTGGCCGAAAAACATTATTTAAACCTGCATTCCTGATTCGTAAGGCTAGGAGTTTGCTCTAGTATTTCTGTGGCTAAATCTATTCTATCATGACTATAGTTATCTTAGGTATATAACTATTTTTTGTATATTTTTGTAATATATATATATATATATATATATATATGAAGCCAAGTTTGAAAAAGATATATGTTATATCTGGAAATAGCAAGAAAGTCACTCAATGTATACCATTTAACATAACTTGATCGGAAAATCTTGGAAAAACAAGGATATTGTTCCTGATATAATAGGTTACGAATTCACATAATATAGCATAAGATATATAACGAAGATGCATAATATCTTCATTAAAATATTACACTTTTAAATTTATAATACAACATACTTAATATCTCACTATTTTATAATTGAAAATGTACGGAGATTGATGCAATATGTACAGCGTAGAACGATTAACGAACTGGTGTTTTGCTAAAAACATGAGCCTTCTACTGTTTGTGTGAGCTGCTCATTTACCGGAATCACTCATTAGACCATTAAAGAGCTAAATGACCTGAAAAGCGAGAGTGAAGAGTGTTGTTATTGATGATAATGATGATGAAGCAGGCTGAAATTTCATAAATATTGATTTTAAGTACAGGAAGCCGCAAAAATTCATCCACCACTCCTCTCATTCGTCTATCAATAATTTTAAATTAATTAAAATTCTTGAAAATTGCATTTTTAGCAAGGAAAGTAATAAAAGATTATATGAGATGAGATTTTTCTAAATTTATTTGAGGTGTATATTTTTAACTTCACTAATTACATTTGTTAATATCAATATATTTAGCAATCTAATTAAATTTTGTTCCGCATATTTCCGTGCATAAACCGAGAATTTTTGGAACCTTAACAAAGTTTTAAGAATTAAAATTTTGTTAGGGTTTGGCTTATATATGGATCCACTTATCTCCGAAAAACGTATCTTAGGGAAAAAAAACTTGTCTTTTTAAACATTCTCCGGTAGCATGCCGGAGCAATTTTAGATTTTAACTAGTTGTGTATTTTGAATGAAAATTTCATTCTAAACGGAAAATAAGTCACTTGAATTTCTTAAAATCAATGTCTAAATCCCAGTTTTTAAATTCGTAAATTTCACATTCGTTTATTGGTATGTCTGAATGTATTTGGCTATCACGCAACGAGTTTCCCTTCAGGGCTTGAAACATAGGTTAACGATCAGGTACTATGTACAAATTTTCAATTTTAGAAACAAATAAAAATGGTGCAAATAACCTAACTAGCATGACAGTGTGCATGATAACAAAAGAACGGAAAAATACATTAGTTTCAGAGAAGACTATTAAAAATAAAACTATCTTCGTTAGCGTCTAGCGTTTTACTTTATAAAAATTCGATTAGAAAATATTCCCCCGTTTGTCAACATTTTTTTCCGCTCATGGCCGAAAGGTTTAAAAATTAATGAGAATTGAATTTTTTTTACAATACACGTTTTCAATTTTGGGTAAAATTTTGAAGAAAAAACGCACTCTCGACTTGTACACGGATCGGCTATTATTCAGAAATATATGGTATGCCTAATGAAGCCTTGTTTATATGTATTTTAATTTTGTATTTTTTTCTTACGTAGTAAACATCAAATAACGAAATTTAAAATGTATTCTTAGCAGGTATGATGTTAAGATTCAAAAAAATGATGAACAATGGTAGTGGAAATTTTTTTTCTATATTATTTATTTATTTACCTACAGACAATACAATTACTTCATTAGAATTTTTAAAAAAAATAGAGTTATTTTTCACCAAATAGAGACAGAAAGTAATTAATTTTTCAAAAACACAATTTTTACCTCATATATAGCTTAATTTATAGCTTTTGATTTATGTTACCAAAATTAAGGTTTCGTTCACTGAAACAACTTTTCAATGTAATTCAATTTAAATTTCATGAATTTGATTGTTTCATTTACATTATAAAGTAATGGGAAAAAATTTATTTGATTATAATACAAAGCATAAATTCTTAGTGTATTTTCATTTCCTTTGAATTTCAAAATGTTTTTAAAACTCTATATTTGATTTAGTATATATATATTTTTGCTTTTATAACTTTATAAAAACATTTATCATTACTGTTATGCATAAAACCATACTTCAGCATTATCTTCTAAATTAATTCTTCAGGTTATCATTATATTTTAAATGAAAGCACCCCATAATGGAAAATAAGGCTAAGTTTTAAAAATACTATAAAAATAGGCTTTTCAAAAACAAATTCTTAAAGATAATTAAAGATTCCATAGTTTTATATATAATATATATATATAATTAGAATAATAAATATAAAAAATTAAATTTCTTATAATATAAATAAGAAATTTAATTTTATCAGCCATGAATGGAAACCAATTTCGAATTTCCTTACCAATCGATACTTATCATACTTGTATATAATACTAGAATTCAACACACAGCAAGAATTGTTTTAGAAATTTAAAATAAATTGAATTATGTTATATTTATCAATGTGTGTGTTGTGCAGCTCTTTCTAAGTATAAATACAAATGACGCATTTTTCGAGTGAATAAATCTCAGCATGTTTTTGTCGTAACTGTCATTTAATATTTATTTTCTAACTTTTTTTAGTCCTACAAGCAGTAACAATCTCGGACTACATTTCTCATTCTAGATGATTTTCTTCTTAATTTTAATTATGCAAAAGAGAATATTAAATTACTTTAAGACTAACAACTTTCACGGAATTAAAAAAAACATGTACACATATCTAGCCCATACCATTATGCTCGCGAATTTCATGTTTTGTAATTCTTATAAAATTAAGAATAGGTACTCCACCGGAAAGATGCTAAAACATTTTCTAAGCATCCCCTTTATTCAAAGGTTGAACCTGGAAAATGTTTTGTTGTTGTTGTTTATTTTCGTCTGTCCCTCTTAGTAACTCTCAAAGGTACAGTGTATTGCTTTAAGATTAAAATAAAACAACTGAGTATGAAAAAAAAAAGAAATTGCTAAAGGCTACATTAAACATTTCCCTCTGTTTATGATGAAATATTCCGAGTGAAACAGCCTTTTGGAGATAGAACTTCATCACTACATGAAACTCATTTCGCTTCGTAAGAAATAATGCATGCATTTATACGACAGCTTATTTTCTCGCTGATTTCTCACATTCATTCGAGTTAGACGATCCAAAAAATAGATTTGTTTCTATTACGAATTCCCATTTTGCTTCAAAAACAAAGAGTCTAGAGGCAATTTTTGCATTACAAAGAGATTATTTTAATATGTCATCAGAACGTGAAACATCACTTCTTTTTAAGTCTTCATATTCATTACATTTTCTGAGTAATGTTATAGTTAATTTAACTCCCGCTGTTTTTGTCTGCAGCGGAATTAAATGCAAGAGAAGATTTCGCATTATTTTCGCTTATTCTCTCAAGCCATGGTACTTAAAAACATTAGATGGAAATTCGGCACAAAATTGTCTCTGCGATTCGTCCCTTCTCTGCGTTTATGGTTAATTAAAGTATCCCGTGTGTGTGTGTGTGTGTGTGTTTCTTATTATACAGGTTGTGTCTCGGAGCTTTTAGCATTAGTCATGCGTTCAAAGATTGTTCAGACAGTATTTCTAGACATTATCAATAACATAGTAATTAAAATAATTGCAACAAGAGTAATATTTTGGCTACAAAGAAGTTCGGTAAAAGGATTTTATATTTTCCCATTATAATAAGCTATCGATACAATAATGCAACCGTATTAACTTAGTGGGTACGAACTCATAGCTGGCATTATAGCAATCGAGTCATGCGTTCGAGTCCCGATAACATTCAAGATCCGTTATGTAGAGAAATATGTTAATTCTATCAAAGCTCAAAGTTCCCCCATTAGAGTGGAGTGGAGTGAGTGAGAGGGAGTTATACTAAAATGCCGCACTATAAAGTAACATGAGGGCTTTGGAGAGCGTGGTGGGGAAATTTGGTTGTCGTCCTTGTCCGTCATTGGACTGTGGCTCATAAACTCCGTTGACAATAAACTTCTTTGTTGCTTTTAAGTATAGCTTTAATAAACAATCAATCAAATGTCATAATGTAATGAATTCTTAAGACTTATTTTTAAATCCAGTATGAAAATAGGTTCCTTTTAATTACGACTTCAAATTTAAAAATAACATTAAATATATAATTTTAATTGAGTAATTCTAGGAGCTAAAAAATTATTCTCTCTATGTAAACTTTTAATTTAATACCAACGCTAAGTTCTTATACAAAATTGAATTGAAGAACTACTTTTTGATATATATATATATATATGTTATAATTCCCTGTAATTTCACACTGAATAACATTTTAATTTGTAATGGTCCTGGCCTTCAGGACTCACGCGTAAATAATTATTTCTTGCCCACTTGACGGGATTTAATAGTAATTGTATCTTGAAAGTTAATAGCTTGCATTTTTTAAAATAAGATTACATCAGAATCTTTCCACTAATCATAGCCTCCGTAAAAGGAAATCACGCGGATTTGCAGCTTCATATAAAAATCCAAGACACTGAAAACTCTTTCTCATTGTCTCTTTGTATTTGTCAATATATTCTGTTAATGTCTACTGCTGCTTTTTCACAAAAACATGTCTCATCATTACAACAGCTTGTGACGGATCTATACGCTTCTATGACTAACCTTTTGGGGAGTTTTCTGGGACAATAATTTTACCACCAACTTTCACCGAAGGAAGAAAGCGGGATTATACAAATTAAGTATATTATAAAAATTCTGTATTCGCGAGTTTTTAGAGTTAGTTGGTGAGTGCAGAATCATGAATTTATTAAGTGCAAATCTAAGTTTATCAATTGAAGAATTCCAAAAGAGGATCACTCGGAGGTGATCAAATCCAGTTAAAGATTACCGTTCAAGGCCTCATCAGTAGGACTTCACAAGAGTACAGGTATCGTGATCCTTGTTTAAATAGAAGTTTAGCTTATCAGTGAGTGGCGTAGTCTATATTGAGCTTGTATAAGTTATCGTGGAATCAGTTGAGGGTCCGTAATATTATCTCCAGGCTAACGGGTCTCCCCTTCGCGCTCTACATACTGATCAAATTTCTTAATTGAATTATTATTGTGCTTGCTTGATATTTTGTGTCAATAAAATAATTACAGGGAATCATGTCAACTGATTATTCAGTCCATCCCACACCTCTAGCTGGGTCCGAGGGTAGACAAGGGGGATCAGAGGGAAGCAGGAACCGACAAGCATTACAAGCTCTAAAAAAAGCTCCTATTTAGGGCATAAATAAATAACGGCTTACCATCTCCGCCAACTGTTTCATATATATGTACACTGCTCTTTGTAAAAAATGCAACACCATGAAGGAATCATCCGAATTAAAGGAAATTTAATGCACAAATGACTTGGTATTGGTATAAATAAATGACGAAATTTTCAAAAAAAACAAAGCAATATTAAGTGTCCGAAATCAGTATTTGGTGTAGACACCACGCGCTGCAATAAGTGTTGCTATACGACGGGCATGGGGTTAAACATATTTTGAATGTCTGCTTGTGTAAGAGAATTCCATATTGCTTGTATGCGCAAAGTTCGTCTTTTGAAGGTGCAGGACACAGATCTCGAGCGAGACGCCGACCAACCAAATCCCACACTTGCTCAATAGGTGACATATCCGGCGAATAAGCAGACCAAGAAAGAAGTTGCATGTGTTGGGTTGAACAGAAGTCTCGAAGAGTCTTTACAACATGGAGGCGTGCGTTATCCGACTTGCTGAAAGATAGCTCCAGGGAGGCCTTGAAAGAAGGAAATGACTTCGGGTTGCAGCACTTCACGGACGTACCTGTTGATATTGAGATTAACCCTCAATTAATAGCAAATTAGATTTCCATGATACGGAATCGCACCCCACACCATAACTCCGGGTGTTAGTCCACTATGTCGTTCAATAATGCACTCTGGAAGGCGGAGTTCACTGGCATAGCGTCTTACACGAATGCGGTCATCATGGTCCCCCAAATTGAAGTGTTATTCATCTGAAAAGACAATTTGGTGCAAATCAGCTTGCCAAGCTCTGTACTCATGAGCCCATTACAGACACAACCATCGTTAGTTTGCCATGAGGGGGATTCTGTGTAAAGGCACCCCTGCACGCAATCCACAGTGCATCAGACGTTAACGAATTGACGAGGCCAACATTAGTACATCTGTAACAGTAGACCAACGTGCTGCCAACTGCCTGGAGGAAGAGGTACGGTCATTCACAGCCCTGCTGAGCAGGTGTCAATCGTCGCGTGCTGAAGTCCCCTTCCGTCATCCACTGCCAGTTTTTTGAGTTGTTGGTGCTCGTCGGTCCACTGTTTCCAAACTCGCCTCACTGTGGAACTGATCCGTCGCACACGAGCTCCTTTTGCGAGGGAAGAAAATCCTCTTTCTCAAAGGCCGATGATTCTCTCCCATTCAAACTCCGTAAGTTGTTGGAGCTTCTCCTTTTTTCGTCGTGGAGGCATACTTAGGTCTCCCTAAACGCTTGCCACTAATAAATAATCGTTAATTATTTTCTACGTCCCGCTACAGCCCTCTATTTATACGCTTTCATCATCAGTTCAGAGGGCGCTGCGCACGACACGCATGCGCGGTGGCTCTGAAACTTTGCTATTTTACGTAACATCCTATATTTGATATTTGCTGCAAAGTTCATTTAATTCTGATGATTCCTTCATGGTGTTGCATTTTTTACAAACAGCAGTATATATATATATGTGTGTGTGTGTGTGTGTGTGTGTATACATACATACATGAAATATATACAAATATTTTTCAATACACATTAGCTTATCACATAAACACTAATTTATAATTCATTACTTTTACGTACCAAATATCCTTTTATATAAGTTCGAAATCTGTTTTTTTTTTGTTCTGATACATTTTATTATTTCTTTATATTCTCGAATTCATTAAATAAATATTTCTGAAAGTATTTAAAGTACAAATGTATACTTTTAACTTCTCTCGATTTGTATAACCGTAAAATCTGGAGATTATAATAATTTTTTAGATTATGTAATTTAGTTTGTTCTTTTTGAAATTAAAATCCAAAATGAAGCAAACTAAAGGACTTAACGTCAACCGTAAATATTACTACTAAATATTCTGTAAATGATTACTGTTAAATGTTCGTAAAAACTGGAATTCGAACGGTGAGAAAAATATTTTATGCTGAATTTAAAAAAAGAACAGAATGGAAAAGAGTTCTTTTATTAGATGTGAATCATAGCCATAAATCAAATAAAATTTGCATTCCATTAATAAATTATTCAGTTTCTAAGCATTCGACACGCAGTCTTTCATTTTTTTCTTACATAAGAAATTGCGAATAAATATCGTGTATTAACATATTTAAACAATTACTGTATATGACATTTTCTAACACTTTTAAATGAAAGAATTATATTGACAGCTTACGTTATTTTGTTCTATTGATTCGATTAAGGGAACTTTTCTTAGATAAAATCTGATGAGCGCGACATAAACTGTCTTTGAATAAATCAAGAGGAACGAAGAATAACATAAAATGGCTGATGTTATAATTTGTTTATAATGGTCCCGAAATAGTTAACGATCTCCTTCTAGTTAGCTGATGTGCGAAACAGCTATCGAAACTACATTACTTAAAAAAGAGATGAAGATTTTCAAATATATCTTAAGGAGAATAAGCCTTTGAGTTTAATTAGGTTTAGTTATAAAGGAATATTATATGATTGATTTTATTTCTCATAATGGTGATCAGACAACAAGGGAAAATTACGCCGAAAGGAATAAGTATAAAAAAATTTAACTCTTGTTTTCCAAGTAAACTATTTTCGATTTTTAAATTTGTCTGCTTTGAAAACTAACCATTGCAAATAAATATGAAAGTATTTAATCGTAAAATATTCGTTACTGAAAGCATTTCGGAATGTGTTTAAATCTTAGAAATTAACCCTCGCAAATGCTTAAGGCTACTTACTGAATGTTTAAACATTCTTAGCTTTACTAACAGTCATTTTAAACAGTACTTTTAGTCCGTCTTATGCAACTAAACCTCTCTAAAGATAAAACTATCTAACCCTTTCTATTCATTTTGCGTGCCGCTTTAAAACTTATATATATAAAACTCATTAAACATTCACAATTAACATTATGTACAATTAGCCTTTCTTTAATAGATTATACCAATTTTATTCTTTCTCTGTTTACAATGTTACCTCAATCTGTGCAATCAATATAATGCTTAACACAATGAAGTTTTCTATTTCAACTCAAGAATTATACAAATTAATGTTTCATTATTATAGTAGGGGTTGATCAACAAATTATAAATTTCATTATACTCAAATTAAGTTTCATGAAATTTTATATTTCATTGCGCATGAATTATTTTGGCTGACTGTCCCATTTATTTGAAATTTGAAACTGATATGTAAATGCATGATTTTGAATATCAGATTTACCTATGACTTCGAAAAAACGCTAATATATATATATATATATATATATATATACGTTCAAATTATACGTGATTAGTTTTAGGCCTAATTTTTCAAGATGTCTCTGCTTTGTTATTATTTCGAAAAATTCTGCTGTACGGGAAAGGTTGGATCCGTAAAGTATATTTAACCCTAATTTTGCTGGTTCTAATTCAGCAACAGCTTTAGAAATCATAATAGGTCACCATTTTAGTCCATTGACTCAGTTGGTTTCTTATATTTTAATGCTCTAACTCTGTTTCCTGCTATACATTCGCATATTTAATTCTTGTACAATATACTTTTCCACCATTTTTTATAGTTATGTATCTTGAAATCTGGTTTGTATCTTCTAGCTATGTTAGTGGTATAATTTAGTATTGTCATTTTATTATACTATGTATTTGTTTTCCTTTTATGATACTATATAAATACAAGGGGTGATCAAATGAAAAGGTACGAAACGACACGGTGGGTACAAATATAGATTTTATTCAAAATATACACCATAGGCCTGAGCACAACGATCCCACTGATGAACAAGCCGCAGGATTCCTTGTTCCCAGAATTCCTGTGGCTGTGATGAGACCCAGTCCTTCACAGTGTCCTTGAGTACGTCGTCCGAGTTGAAGCGCTTTCCTTTCAGGTGTTTCTTCAGTGGATCAAACACATGGAAATCGCAGGGTGACATGTCCGGACTGTAGGACGGATGGTCCAACGTCTCCCATTGGAACTTGTCCAGTTCCATTTGTGTGACTCTGGAGACGTGTGGACGCGCGTTATCATGGAGCAGAACCACACCCTCCGTGAGCAGCCCCGGTCTTTTGTTCTTGATGGACCTGCGTAGGCGTCGGAGTGTCTCACAGTACACATCGGAGTTAATGCTTTTTCTGTGCTCGAGTAATTTTGTGCTCGCATCATTTGGACGCCGCTTTTTATAAGAGCCTTTGCTCTCTCCTGCGCATGCGGGCACACGCGCATGATCCGATCCCAGTCAGAGTCTCCAATGGCATCCCGAGATGTCTCGCTACATTCTCCCTTGGCGGAATATGCAAATATTTAAATGTTTCATTTTTATGTCGTTTCGTACCTTTTCATTTGATCACCCCTTGTATATATATATATATGCTGGATGATTCATAAAGAAGTACACACTTTTCTGATGCTGTAAAACAGTAACAGTCAAAAACATGTACCACCTCAGCGAACCATAAGGTACATGTGATCTTAAAGTGCGTGTCTCGCTTCTGACGGAAGTGACTTAGGTAAGAGCCACAGTGCAACACATGCGAGATTCCCAATGTGTTCTGTGCAGTGTCCAGAGAAAACATGTTCAGCCCCTTCTTTTTTCGCGAGAAAACTATCACATGCGCCCTATTTTCGATATGTTTCCTTTGATTCATGCCTCATTATCAGGACGACATTGACATCTTCATTCTCCTATTGGATGGTACACCACTACACTGGTCGACCTAAGTGCGAGATTATCTTGAAGGGCATCTCCCTCACCGATGAAATGGATGAGTCGTAGACTACAACATGCCACTAACCCGATAGACCTCCAGAAGTCCTGACTTAACACCTTGTGATTTCTTTTGTCTTCTTTCTGTTGATTTAGGGGAGCTGAAGCAACGTATCAAGCCACTATTGATAGGTTTGATTCAGATAACTTAGCACGCGTTTGTGGGGGAATAGATAAACGGTTCAATGTGCCTCATGTGACTAAGGGTCCACACATAGAACATGTATGTGTCTAACAAAACTCAAAATAAACGCCTTAAATTTGGTTACAAGTAACTTATAATATCGTACATTGTTTTTGATTTATAGTGCATTGAAACTGTATACATCTTTTGAATCACCTCGTACGTATAATAGTTGATACCCGCCCGCTTCGCTGGATATTTTATATTATTCACGATGTTGTATCACTATATACGGTTCTTTTTTAAAGTTATTGATATCTAATTCCGAACATTAAGTTTCCGTTTGCATTAAAACATTTTTCTAGCCCTCGCCATTTGATTTAAAAAGGGCAGGACTCGAACTTCTAAAACAGAAGTTTAATTATCTCTTACACCCCCGTGTCGATTTCCGAAGAACTCAATTTTAGTGGATCTCTATACAATAACATAATTTTGCTTGCCATATTTCAACTTTGTTGGTTAATAAGTATACCATTTGCCACTGTAAGAGGTGCACTAGTAGGATCTGTAAGTGATGCAAGATGTCGTGGAAAGCAACTAATCGCAACACTGTCGCTAACTAATTATTACGTAGCATGGAAAGGAAATGGCTGGAGATTCGAGTCTCATATTTCTTTTTATTCGCCCTCCACTGTCACTGTTAGCCTGTCGATTCAAAGAATCTGCATATCTTAGTTGGAACGCCACAGTCTGATAGTTCAAAAACGGGAATTATGTTTATATTTTCGCCCCCCATAACCCTACTTTGAAATAAATTTTGCTAAAACCTGTCCTTAGCAGATCTCCTCTCAACAAAAGAAACATGCATTCCAAATTTCAAGTCTGTAGGCTAATAGTTCAAAAAAGGGAATTTTTATCTATAACGCTCACTACCTGAGAGTCTGTCGATAATACGAACCTCTCGATAATTCGAAGTATATGCTCAGTCCCTTGAAAAACTCTTGATAATTCGAACTAAAACAATACGTTTGAGTACACTCAATAATTCGAAGTAAAATCTGTGGCTGACCAGACTACAACACGCAATAATTCGAAGTTATTTTATAAAACTCTCGACAATTCGAACACTCACTATCATGTACAGTTCTGTAGCAAACAGGTTGGAAATTACAGGTTTGTGTTGTCGTAGCCCAGTATCGTTGCCCTTTAATGACCATCTGTCTGCTACCCCTTTTTTGTGTTTTCCGGTTCACCAGGCGAAAATACACTTTTATTGCTTTCATGCTTCACATGGACAATAGCCCAACCACACCTGTTGTCAGCCGTCCATATCTTTCGCTTAACACGTGGCCTTGCTACACATGTGCTCAGTGAGTGAGTGATTTTGGGGTTTATTGGCGCAAGAGCTGATTTCGGCTATACTGCGCCAAACATTTGTTTTAATATCTGTGGTCTAGACGGGAAGAGAAAGAAAGCATGAATTGAATGACAAGAAAGAGGGTCGAAAATAGAGAAGGATCACTAGGGTACCCCGGGTTCGTGAAGCCCATGTTTACCAAAGACAGTAAACCCCGTGGGAAAAGGAAAAGATCACTAGGGGACCTCGGGATTGTGACACCCGTACTAACCTAAAGAAGGTGAGCCCCCTGAGGGGACACATGTGCTCAGAAAGGATGGTTCCCTATTGAGAAGAGATGCGTAACATTGTGTATGAATGTATTGAATGTATTTTTTTAATATACAGGACTTTTAACTTCAGTATAATATTTAAATGTACTTTTTAAAAATTACTTTAAAACAATTTTATACATATGTATAAATGTTGTTTTATTAGATAGTTTCAAATTTAAATGTGTTAGAAAAAAAGCTCTCTTCGAGTATTTTGGGAGTTTTTTCCTACTCTCTGGATAATTCGAAGTTTTTCATTGGTTCCTCCAACTTCGAATTATCAAGAGTCTCAACTGTATTAGTTTTTTTAACCATAGTAATTTTTTTAAATATTTAAATATATTTATAATCCTATTGTCCCTCAAGTAACGGTAGTATTTATACATACTATTTAATTATTTTATATCTATTAATATCACATACTTTTGCTAAGTGCTACTGTTCAGAGAATTCCATTCTTTGAATTTGTATTTGAATCTAGAATCTGGAAATAACTTGTTTATTGTACTCAGACTTAGCACCTGCATTTTTTAATGCAATTTTTAGGTAAATTACCTTTTTCTTGTAATGGATTTGGATATTCTATCCACTTTTTAACAGGATCTTGCTCACTATTATTAACAGAAAGTGGGAAAGTTGGCTGGTCAAAAAACATGCTCAACCCCACTTTTATATAAATTATTTATATATAAGAGCTGTCCCTAGTCAGCAGTGTTTATAATACTATAACACTCTCATATATGTATTTTTTTAAATATATTATTTATATAATTTCTTATATATCTTTTCTAAATTCTTCTGTCTGGTTTATAATACAATTTCTGTTTTTGTATGCTTTAGTTACAGTGATTATTGATGTTTCATCTCTCTATAGTGTAGAGAATATATATATATATACATATATATATGTATATATATATATACATGTGTGTGTGTTCATACACACACAAGAATATATACAAATGTATATATTCTTCGATTTCTTTTTACAGTATGAATACCAGCCTCAAAGAATATTTTTGAAGTTACTACTAAATGCATAAGGCGCACAGCTAGACATCAAAATCGATTGCTTGTTGACAATTTATCAACTGTTCGAATTCTTTTCCGTACCACCAGCTGCGTTTCAGACATTGTCACCCACGTACGCTTCTTTTCATTCATGTAACTGGAAATTGCTTTTCCAGAAACACATTAATGATTATTTGTAGAATTTTCGATGAGTGAATGAATTCAAAAAAGTACAAAAACTAAGCTGCTTAACTAATTTAAGTAGAAAGTATTGGCAAATTTATTAACTTTGTCAAAACTAATTTTAAAGTATTAATTGCGATGTTATCGCTTAATTTTTAAGTAGAATATTTTATCTAAACTTGAGGCAAGTATGGAATTCTATTGAAAGGAAAAGAATCATAGTAATAAATATTTCATGTTGTTTGTGAAAAGTTTTCTTGGTAGAAATTATTTAAAAACAAGTTTATGCTTTAAAAAGGATAAAATTTTTCTTGTCAATTCATTTTCTATTCTCAAATTAGTTTTCTGTGTGCTTTTTATCTGGTTTAATATCTATAATTATTCTAGGTTCTGTGCAACATTGTAGGAAAATGTGTTTATGATTGTCTAAACTTGTGGTTATTTAGTTTTTAAGAAATGAATTAAAAGCTATAAAAATATTTATTTTTATGTTTGTTTTCTTATTTTATAACGAGAATGAATTTCTTTCAAAATAAAAAAACTTCTGGAAATCTTAGAAAATGTCAAGAATTAAAACCTTACTGAAATTAATATATATTGATTATTTGGATGGACTGTAATAAAAAAATTAAATATTAAATCTTTATTACATTCACTTGCTTTTCTATTACTTTGACATCGTTCCACGTGATATTAGGCAATGCTTTGTTTTTACTAAAGTATACGCAATGTTAAAATTATGCTAGAATAGAAACTTCGCCATAACATAAAATAATGTGTATGTTTTTTCATTTAATAAGCTACTTAGAACCTTACGTATTTTTGCAGCTTTAGAAAAAATTAAAAATAATATTCTATGTAAGTAGGAAAATCATTTGATATACAAATGCAGTCGACTATCAATAATTCGAAGTTGGAGGGACCAATGAAAAACTTCGAACTATCAAGAGTTTGAATTATCAAGATGGTAGAAAAAAATTCCCAAAATACGTGAAGAGAATTTTTTTTCTAACACATTTAAATTTGAAACTATGTAATAAACAACAATTGTACATATGTATAAAATTATTTTAAAGTATTTTTAAAAAGTAAATATTATACACAGTATAAATATTTTACAGTAGTTAAAAGTCCTATATTAAAAGAATACATTCATACACAATCCTACGCATTTCTTCTTCACAATAGAGGACCATACTTTCTGAACACATGTGTAGTAAGGTCACGTGTTAAACGAAAGATATAAAGATACACTAGGTGCGGTTGGTCTATTGTCCACTTACAGTAATGAAAACAAAAGTGTATTTTCGCCAGAAGAACCGGAAAACACAAAAAAGGGGTTGCAGACAGATGGTCATCAAAGGGGTTACGTTACAGGGGATAGACGCAGAGACAACACAATGCAAAAGTTATAAGCTCCAACCTGTTTATTACAGGACTGCATATGATGGTGAGTGTTCGAATTGTCCGGAGTTTTATAAGATAACTTCGAATTATAGCGTTTTGTAGTCTGTCCAATCACAGATTTTACTTCGAAATATTTATTGTACCGAAACGTATCGTTTTAGTTCTAAATATCAATAGTTTTTCAAGGGAATGAGCATATACTTCGAATTATCGAGAGGTTCGTATTATCGAAGGTTTGAATTATCGAGTGGCGACTGTACTTATTTTTTATTCCTTCACATATTTATCATATCATCTCAAGCAATATCTAATCCACTTTTATTGATTGTATTATGCATGTATTTAATTATTTATTTTAAATATCTGTATCATGTAATTTTAAATCAATCTCATTAGAATATTAATTCATTTATATTGTCTTATTTCATGTAATTTCAATAAAATAAATTATAAACTTATCTTAAATTAAGGAATACGGATTTGTAATCTGCCCCCCAAATGCTTTCAAGTTTGTTGAAAGAACGGGAAAGTTACGAAAAATGGGCTTTATATTATTAAAACATTAGAGATAATTTCGATTCAGAGTGTGTGAGTGAGTGTTTATTAACGTTCCACTGTAAAGCAACGGAGATATTCTTGAAATCAATTAACTTAATCTAATCATGTCCTGCCGGATTTCATCATTGTATTACTACCGTATATATTTATCCATGTAGGCGGCCTTTTATAAGCACACACACGCGGCTTAATGTATTACATAAACATAATCAACGAACAGGTTTAAAAGATAATTTTAACATTTTGATGGATGTCGTTTATAAAAGTCAAGAGAAAACAAGAAAACAAGCCAAAAAGTGAAGAGAACATTTAATTTAAAATCTATTTATGTACAATTTTATCCGAAATTCCAATCCCTTTGCTTTTAGTGACTCTTTTACCATTAGAAATGTATAATCACAGATTGAATAAAATTTGAGGAAAAATTATTTGCTTCAGCCATGTTAATGAAATTTAAATTTTGAAGGTTAGGTTTCTTTATATATTTATCCCTTCAAATATTTAAAAGAGCTTTAATTAAGTTGTCATTTGAATAGGTGTGTTCGAAATATTTTCTTTTGTATGCAAGGTTAGCATAAATGATTCATTCATTTTGAGAAAAGCTATATCTTCAAAAGTATTATACGTACACTCATGAAAGATATATGGAAATAACTACAAATTCATCAAGTTTATACACCTTCCACGCGACACGTCCAGAGAATAATTGAACTCACTCCATACTTTTTGTACCATAAGCCTATCAATTGTCTTCACTGCAGCACTTATGCATTCTATTCGCTCGACTAAAGATTGTGGTAGTGGCGGTCCATAAGCAAGTCCTTAACGTACCCCCATATGAAAGAGTTTCAGGGTGTTACATCTGGAGATCTAGAAAGCCAGGCTCTCCAATACACCTAATCCAGAGATGCAAAAGTTCATCACTTAGGTTGTCATGAATCGGGATGTGCCAATGAGGCGGGCCCCTCTTGTTGGAGGACAAAATCCTTGAAGTCAACATTGATTTGCTGAAACAATCACAACAGCAACATATGCAGGTAACATTTACCAGTCACCGCGATGAAAAACGCCCGTATAGCTTTGTTTGTGACACTACACAGAAAACATTCACCTTTGACGAATCTCTTTCAATTGTCACAGCTGGATGTGAATTTTCCGTGCCTCAGAATACATAATACAAACTTGGTGAGTTCGCGATTCATTTCATATACCTTTCATGTGTGTGCATGTAATGCTTTTGAAAATAAAGCGTTTTGAAAAGATATGAATAATTTATGCTTGTCCTGTGTATCGGTAAAAATATGCTTAATATATAAAGTAGACAAAACAAACATTCTTTAATTATTATCAGTAATTTTTAAAAAAGAAATCTATATATAAAGGAGAAAAGCGACTCACTTACTCACTGAGTGACTGATCACATATCTTCGAACTATTCAACCTACAGACTTGAAATTTGGTAGACATGTTCCTTTTATGTAGTAAAGATCCGCTAAGAACGGATTTTGCGAAATTCGAACCGCAAGAGGCGTTACGGGGGGTTAAGGGGCGTTATAAATAATTTTTTCCATTTTTATACTACTCGACGTACAATCTTGAAATTAGTTAAGCAGATTTCTTTCATAGAGTAGAGATCCACTACCAAATGAGTTTGGTGAAAATTGACCTCCAAGTGGCATTGGGAGGGCTTTAGGGGACGTTATAGGTAATTATTTTCATTTTTAAAATATTAGACGCACATTCTTTAAATTTGATAAATAGATTCCTTTCATAGAGTAGAGATCAGCTACAAGACTTGTGAAAATAGCCCCCCAAGTGGCATTGCAGTGGATTAAGGAGTGTAATAGATAAATATTTCCGTTTTTGAACTACTTGACCTACCTGCTTGAAAATTGGTAGGCATGTTTCTTTCATGGAGTAAATATCCGCTACAAAATGGGTTTGGGGAAAATTGACCCCCAAGGGATGGTGCGGGGGGTTAAGGGGAGATATAAATAATTATTCTGATTTTTAAATTATTAGACGTACAGTCTTGAAATATGATAATCAGAACCCTTTCATGGATTAAAAATCCCCTATATAATGTATGCGTTGCGGGTGCTCAAGGGACTTTATAGATAATTTTTTTTTCCATTTTTAATTTATTAGACTCACAGTCTTCAAATTTGGTAAGCAGATTCCTTTCTTGGAATAGAGAAACACTACAAAATGGGATTCGCGAAAATTAACTCTCAAGTTTCATTTCGGGGGATTAAGGGGCGTAATAGATAAATATTTCCGTTTTTAAACTATTAGATCTACCTGCTTGAAAACTGGTAATCATGTTCTTTTCATGGAATAAAGTTCTTCTAACAAAGAGTAAAACGAAAATCGACCCCAAGAAAGGTTGCGAGGGTCAAGAGGAGTTATAGAAAAAAAATTCCTGTTTTTGAATTGTTAGACCCACATACTTCAAATTGCTCAAGCATGTTTTTTTGTTGAATTGGGATCCACTAAGAATATATTTGAGGGAAATCAATTTCTGGGGGAGCAAGGGGTTACTGGGGCGTATTGAGAAAAAAAAATCCTTTTTTCGAACTACAAGGACTATATAATAATGAAATTTGGTTTACATTTTTCTTTTGTTGAATTGAAACCCGCTAAGAACGGTTATTTTGGAGAACGACTCTCAGCGAGATAACGGGGATATTGATAGTAAAAATTTCGTTTTTGCTCTGTTAGATTTAGACTTGAAATTTGGCTTCCGTGCTTATTTTACGGAGTAGAGGTCCACCGAAAATTGTTTTTGAGGAAACCCACTTAATTATAGGGTTACGAAAGTGCAAACATCATTCTGTACTTCAATTTTAGAGATTATTAGAAAATACAAATTAGAAGTTCTTTCCTTTTTTTTTTATCAAGAGGCGAGAGTTACAGGTAAAAGTATATTTTTCCATACAATCGAATTCTTAATGCTAGGACTTAGATATCAATAATTTATGTATATATATAATTTGTTATACATCATGAAATACCCAGCAAAGCGGGTGGCTAACGGCTTTTTCATACGAATAATTTGTGAACAATACTTAATACAGGAGGTGGTCAAGGTAGCGGACTCGTGGTCGGCATGTTATGAGTTCGAGCCTAGTACCACTGAAGATGCGCCGTGTAGAGGGCTGACGCACGAAAATCTGTCGAAGCTCAAACGTCCTCCTGTTGGTGCAGTGTGGAAGTTAGAAAAAGGATGCCAATCAGGAGTCGTACTCGTCACTTGACCATGTTTCAAAACTGTGAGGTTTGTCGCCAAAAGTCCTCGAGTAGATGAATAGTGCGACGTTTTTTAATATTGACTCACTCATTCACTCACTTAATCCACGAAACTCTCCCCCAGGGAATTCTTTCATGAAATTGTGGGCTTAGATAATTTAGTTATAATAGAAGATTAAACTTTTGCCATTGAAAACCAAACTTATCTTTTAGAGATATTAATCTTATTCTTCCGGTTAAAGTCGTGGGTTCCGATTTGTATAATAACGGATTTGTATTCGAAGATAGAAAGTTCAGGTTCCGGAGACTGTCGTGTTATAGCCCCAAAGTATGATAAATCTGTCAGCACTCATTGCTTTCACACTGACATAGAGGAGGGTCATTTTTTCCCCTTGACCACAGTTAAAAGTTATCAGGACCGTCTTAAATGTGTATCATTATGGTTTCTACAGTGATGTTAACTCCAACTGATTTGTTATATAATAAAATTATTCCGATATATTGTTTTTTTTAAATTATTTATGGACTCAAAATTTCTTTTCCAATTTGAAAAAGAAACAGAATAAAAATGTAGTTACAGGTGGTATAGTTTCGTCTATTACTAAGTAAGTTTCATGTTACTAAATTTCGTCTATTACTAAGACTTTAAAAGTAACGTATACGTAACTTGCTTTTACTTCCACTGCAAAAACTGTGAAATATAATCATATAGATATCTTAATCATCAAGATAAATATGCCTGAAACCTATGTATTCAGTGCCTTATAGGTGTATACATATCTTGAAATTTCAAATTATGAGACTAGTTTTAAAATAAAATTTCTTATAAATATAAGAAAAGTTATAACTTTATTTATTGAACACGCTGAGATGAAAATTACCTTAAAAAGTTTTGTGATTTCAATATAAAATGTTTGATGAGCTAAAAGAAGTCAGAGAGATAGAAAGAGAGAGAATAACAAATTATATTTTCTAAAAATTCATTTTCTTAAATAAAGGTTATGCTACTAAATTTTAAAAAATTTCTTTCAGTCTTTCAAATTTTCATTTCACTTTTTAACCTAATAATTTTGAAATTCAAAATTACATTTTTAACAATTATCCAATTATATATATGTATACTTAATTAACTGTTTTTAAAAGGTTGATACTTGTCTTGCCAAGTGATGCAAAAAAGGGATAAAAATCAACTGTTTATATATATTTGTTTTTAATTATTCATATTTAACATAAATAATAAATTCATACATGGATCAATTAATGACAGAAAAAAATTAAGACACCAAATATTGCTCTAAGAAAAGATACATCTTTTAAATTGAAATACTAGAAATAACCTTAATTAATTATTCGTTGCCAGTTGTTTATAATAAGCACATTGTTTAACCCGAAATGAACCGAAATTGCTGTCCTCACAATTATGTTTTAATACAACTGCTATTCTTGCATCCAAGGAAGATTTTCGACCGATCAGATCATAAAAATTTGAAAATTTTTGTTTTCCAAAATATTTTCTGAAAAAATCTATTATGTGTTTATTTATTTTTGATTTGGCGAGTACTTTTACTGATAGGCAACCTAAAAACACATTTTTAGGTCTATTTTGGAATTTTAGGGCGTATTCTACGTTTAGATCAATGTTTAAAAAATAATTTTTCAGATTTATATTAATTTCAAGTTTTCCAAAAATGAAACTAGTAGTTAATTTTATCCTCATCCTTTCACGGGATAATCAATAATCAAATTGTGTTAGATTTGCAAATCTTATTAGAATGAATCAATTAAGTAAAAATAGAAAGGCAACTCTTTCTTACGTAGTCTCATTTTAAAAACCCATAAAATAGAATAATATATATATATAATATCAAAATTTCTCTACAAGAGAGAGAGATGAATAAACATGATTAAAACCGAAAAGAATTGAAATTGCAAGATAACCAGACAACAGAATTTTAAAGGAGATATGAATAATTAAAATAACAGAGTTAAATATAAAAATATAAAAGATAGGATGCTACAGTATTATAAACATTGCTGACTTAGGACAGTTTATACATAAAAAAAAAATTATAAAAAATTTCTCTATATAAAAGGGGGGTTGAACATATTTTTTGGCCAGCCAACCTTCCCCCTTTTTGTTAATAATACTGAGAAAAAACCTATTGAAAATAATGGATAGGAAATCTAAATCCATTATGAGAAAAAGGTAACTTACCTAAAAATTGCATACAGAAATGCAGAGCCCGCTCTAAATCTGAGTACAATAAACAAGTTGTTGCCAGATTCTGGACCCAAATACAAATTCAAAGCAAAGAAATGGCTGAAAAGTAGCACTTATCAAAAGTATGAAAAGAATAGAAATAATAAAATAAGAATTGTAAACATACTACCCTTATCTAAGGGACTAAGATTTTATGATTTAAAAATTATGATAAATTTTAAAAAAGTAATTTGATCTAAAATTAGAAATTGGGGATATCTAAAACTATCTAGGAAGAATAATAAATTTATAATAATAACCTGTTAAAACTATGGAAATATATATATATATGTTTATATATATGTATGTATATATATATATATGTATATATATGTTCATATATATATATATATATATGTATATATATATGTATATATATATATATATATATATATATATATATAGTCAATATTCTCTACTATAAAGAGATGAATCATCAAGAATCACTATAACTGAAGTATACAGAAACAGAAATTGTAATATGAACCAGATATTAGAATTTGGAACAGGTATAACAGAAATTATAAATAAATAGAATTGAAATAAAAAAAAATATATTTATATGGTTGCTGGGAGATATTATAAATAATTTATATAAAAATGGGGTTTAACATATTTTTAGGCCAACCGACTATATATATACATATAGATACATACATATATATATATATATATATATATATTTATATATGGCTAGCCGCAAAGCTTTGTTTAAACCTGCAATCCTGGTTCCTAAGGTCAGGAGTTTTCTATAGTACTATTGTGGCTAATACTTTTTACTATATTGACTAGTTATCTTAGATTTATAACTATTTTGTGTATATTTATGAATTTTTTTAAAAATTAGTATACATCCATTATTTAAATTGCTATAAAAATCTAACTTATAGCCAAAAGATGTAGGAATATAGAGAGATGGCATAGCCATACTTGTAGTAAAATATAACCGCAGTAAAAAAAAAATAACAAACTTTTTCTTAGGAAAAAAATTGCAGGGTGACGCTAATCTTCCCCTTTATTTACTTATATTACTGGGCGGAAGTAAAAAAATAAAATAAATTGGAAGATTTTGTAAAAAAACTAAATTAATTTCTATTAAGAAAAAAACCTACATTATCATAATGGAATACACTAGTAAAAATGCTTAGAAATTAATAAGAGTTCAGAAAAACTATATAAAATTAATTTGAAATCTGTGATAATAAAAAAAAATCCTAAAAATAGTAAAAATAGTAAATGAACTCAACAGTAAGAAGCAATTACTGAGAGGACTGCAGGAAAACTATGAAGAAAAAATTATATACATTCAAAAATACGTTTAAAAAACACACTTTAAAAATTGGATGTAAAAAATGAGAAAATTTATAAAAATTGTAGTAAAATTTTGGCAAAGAAAAGAGGAATTAAATCACAAAAATAAAAAAATAAACTTTTAATTTCAATATATGTATAATATACAAGCGTACAATGTTTATATATTGCAAAAGGACATTAGATTAATGAAATACAATAGACATTTAATTTAAAATATTTATTGGATCAATTAAGGTACTGGTGTTTGTTTCATCGTAGCATATATCTCAAAAGATGGTATGCTGTTGTTGTTTCTTATGCCACCTGATCTCAACTGCGTCAGATTCAGGCCCACGAAATTCATCATGGCAAGGGGCTAGATGTACGCCTGTCGTTGGCCGTAGCCTTGAGCACCATTCAGGTGACAGTACGATTTAGCTCGGTTCCTCCTCAATTTCGAGGGAGAACACCCTGGGGGAAGGTCAGGGGCCTCCCACCTCTCTTCTCCTTCCACCAATCTCGGGAGAGGACTTACGGATCGACGGCTATTTAAAGTACCCCCATGCCGCAAATGCACTATACATTTACAAACATCCATGTCTTCTCCGGGATTCGAACCCAGGGTCTACGGTACAGCAGTCAGCGTCGCTAACTACTATTCCGGATGGGTTACCAAAAGATGGTATAAAATCAGCAAAGCAAAAAATATTTGCAGAATTTTTCAGTTTTATAGAAATAACTATTTTGAGAAGATGCTTGTAATTATTTATTAAAATTTCAGTTGCAATTAATGGGACAAGCATCTTAAAATATTAGTTTCTTTTAGAATGAATTATTTGAATAATTTTTGAATTATATTTAATTCTATGCCGTTTTGGATATTAGCATAATTTTCCCCTTATTATTACTGCTATTATTATTATTATTATTAATGCTTTACATGATGCGTAACATTTCATATACTGCATTACTCTCTTCAAATACTTATGTTACTGTTTCTTTTACTTTACTGAAGATTTCTTAAAATTTGCATTTATTAGAAAAGATAAGTTATGCATTATGATGAGTACGCATACATAACACACACACTAAAATGTATCATTTGTTATTTATGAATGCATCTTTATATGTACTAAAAATAAAACAGAAAGAATACCATACAGCCATTTGGAGGATACTTATTTCTTCTATCAGGGATACGCGAAATGTGTGTAGTATAATCCACATCCATATGTTCGAAAACAAAGATGAAAGGAAATATTTAACTTTTCTTTTATGAATGCTAATACTAATGAGTAGTTTGTTTTGCGCGGCAAAATAATTTTAACGAGTTAAATTTATTACTTATAAAAATTACAGTTTAACAATACTAATTAACACTAAACATTTAAGCAATACTAAACATTTAATAAATTAATACTAAACATTTTAAACAATAGGAATACTAATATGTAATAGTTATATAACTTACGTAAAAATGTTGTTCAGTCCGTGTAAAGTAAGAATGAAACCTGTAATTCATAATATTATATAAGTATCATTTACGAATATACATTTATCAATTTATTTTAAATCACAATTAGCGAAGAGAATTGTATTCTTTCCTTAAATTTTGATTTTGATACTTTTTATCTTTTTGTCCACATATAAAAAGTAGTTAAGTTTTTTCTATCAATATTGTAATATGTAATATTAGATGATGTAAAACACATGGAGAGGTATGAAAATAAATTTAAGAAAAAGATTGAGACCATTAACTTAAGGATAAAGGGTTGGCTATTTAGTACCTGTGGCTTGCCAAACCAAACTACCAATATGATTCAAGGTGCCACTCTATAACTATTCGATTCTGGTAATAATGCTTGCAGAATTAGGAAATATAAGTCAAGAATATATAGATTTAGAGTTTTATTATACATTAATTTTTACATCTTATTTAAAGATATTTAACATAAATATAAGCAACATAAAATATTATCATGCTGCTTATATATACACAAATATATATATGTTAATACAAATCTACTAAAAAAATTAAAAACTCAAAAAAAAAAATTCAAATTGTACATTTGTTACATATTATGTTTCTTTTAAAGATATCATTGAAAAAAGAAACAAACAATATATAAAATATAAGTATTCCCTTTCAATACGGTTAAATAAAATTAATATTTTAACGCGAACCTTGTTCCTGCTCCACTCTACTTCATACCGTAATATCTGGAGAATAATTTATGATTTTCAATTTGGCACTATTCTTAACATTCAGCCATTAAATAACTTCATGTTTTTGATTCAAAATACTTTTTTAGAAAAGATTTGTTCACATAGATACGTAGAAGCAAAAACAAAAAGCAGAGTACATACAGTTTTCTACAAGCTATCAAATCTCACCGACAAAATGCCATCCAATAATTTAAAAATAGCTGTCGATGTATCGTTAGTTATATTTCAGATTTTTTAGTAATCCCATAAATGTTGAATTCCGTAATTCTGAAGATATTAGTCAAGTAAGCTCCATTTTAAAATTTTCAGTTTACCATCTTCTCAAAAATTGACGAATTTGTAGAGTATTGTAGAGTGCCACTGATAACTGTACCGCATTCAAAATGTGACACACGTGCCATAGGTTGCCAACGCCTGTTGTAGATCAAGGTAGCCTAAATTGTCTTAAAAACCTGACGGTTAGTGAGTTCTTGGACTCAAAAAGCTGGCTTCCTTCAAAACCCCTTGCTGAAAATCAAAGAGATTAAATATCATTAGTTTAACCGATGAGCCTCAAAGTTCTCCCGTATAGCGCTTTAAGAATCTTCGTTGCTTGACCATAGTTCGGAAGTGTTGAGTCTGTCAAGAAAGTCATCATTTGCAACAAATAGAGCAATAAACCAAAATTATTTATCATACCTGTGTCTTTGTCGTCATCTGATGTACATTTTTTCTATTGTGTTGTTTTCTGCCTTGCTGATGTTGTGTGTTCTTATCTTTCTGCTTATATTAAGAAAGTGTTCATGAACTAGCTGAAAAGATTTGTTTTCAAATGAAAAAAAATGACAGTCGTTGTTAATTGGGCCCTTTTTTCAATCTCTCAATGACAGTTTGATGAAACAAAGTTACTGTATTAAGGTTTCATCTCAAATAAATTCATTGCTTAAATTTTATTTATCACTGTCAAAATCGTGCAATGTTTCTCTTCTAATTTTAGTAAATTTCATAATTTAACTTTCATCCCAAAGCGAACGAGCGCTCATGTCCAAGTGGCCGAAAACTTTGTTTCGTAAAACTTGCGGGCGATCCGAAGACTCACCATACGCGTGCGCGAGTTTCAGTATAACAAACACTACCAGCTCTCCGGACTCCAGAGTCGAAACTCCGGAGCGAGAGAAAAGCCGGACGAAACGATGCTGTCCTGCATTGCGATTCTCCTGTATTTCTTCAGCGCGGTCCGGCAACTGAACGCTTCCCCCTCAAACAGTAAGTTTCATTCATGTATTTATATACTTTTTTCTTTCGTTCTGAAATGCGTAAAGATAATGGTAAAAGTCATTTTTTTGTATTTTATTTATTTATTTTTTGTTTCCACTAAAGAAATTTTTTTTATCCGGGAATAAAGGAGAACATGTAATCGCGTGTGACACGCACATGATAAAGGAAAGAATTGCAAATATTGTAGAAACGATTTCTGACAGCGGAGAGTTGGAAATTTTTTTAACTCTTGTTTTGCTTACAAACTTTGTAATAGTTGGGTATTTGGAAAAAAAATTGTTTATTGAGGTATCTATTTGTTTGCTTTCCTATATATTGTATAATTCGCTTAAGTTTCTGCTAAATTTATTGCTTAATTTTGAGTTATATGGATTTTTTTTCTTTAAAAGGCCTAATTTTTTTAGCAAGAAACTTAAAAGTTTCATTATTTTTCAAACTCAACAAATATTTACTGTCAAAATGCATTAAAAGAAAAATATATATCTATTACAAAAACTCACACAAAATCATTTTTTATTTAAAAATTCCAAAACTATTAGTAATAAACAAGCGACGAATAAATTTTGAGACAAATGATTATTATCTTTTAGTTCCAATTTACTTAAGCTTAAAATCTGTTTCTTGGTTTTCCACACATAATTAAAAATCTCATAGAAAATTTAAGGTTCAAAAAAACATCCGAGAAAATATTTTAAGAATAACATATCTGTAAAAACGCTAGTAAAATATATATAGTATAACATTTTAAATTTATATATAAATATCACAGATGTTATATAAAACTATATATAAATTTCAAATGTTGCAATGAATATTTACTTTATACATAACCACATCAAAAAGACACATTTAAACCATGTGTCCATTCTCCCTAAAATTAGTTATTAAATTGTTATTTAAATAAGCAAATTTAAAAAGTTTCATACATACAAAAAAATTTTCTTTAAAATATCCGATTACTTTAGAAACTGATTTATTTAAATGTATATATAAATAGAACTAATTGCTCGATGTTTTCTAAGATGCTAATTTTTTAAAGATTATACATGTGTGTATTTTTAATTTTAAAAATCTGAACGAAGATAATTTAATGAAATAAAGAATTTAACAAAAAATTAGTGTAGAGATTATATATATTATACTCTAAAAAATGAATGATTATACAAATAAATGACTTTTTCGTGCATATGCGCAAGAGCCTTGTCATAACAAAAGATCAATATAAATCACATATAGGTATGATTTTTCAAAATAATTCGGGCAGTAAAGAAATTTTATTTGAAAAGAAAAGCATGAAAAGTCCAATGATAGCACTTAGTCAATGATGTACGTCAAAAATTATTTTTCTAAATATTTATATATAATTAAAGTAATACAACTTAAACTACTAAAAAAATTAATGAAAATATTTGTTATATACGATTATATTCATTGTAGATAACAAATATGTCATATTTGTTGATTAGGAATGAATACTTGTAAAAAATGAATTTAAGAATTTTTATATATTTATAACACTTTCAAATATATTCCTACATAATACAAGGTGTGTCCGAAAACTAAGCACCATTTTGGAAAAACTCGCATAAAAATATTTTTTAAAACAGAACTTATTTTTACATTAATGCCGGAAACTATTTTTCTACATGGTTACCACCATCATTCAGACATTTTCAACATCACGAAATCAACTTGTCTATACCCCCCTCAAAGAGAAAAGCCGCCAGTTTAAGAAAGTTGAAATTTGTAGAAACTCATCACTAAGCAATTTTATTGAATACCGCATGTTTTCACGAATTTTCTCAATTCTTTTTCATCCAAACCCTTATTAATCACTGAATGCCGCTCACTCCGTGCTTTGGTAAGAGTAATGGTGAACCCATCATTAAATTGTGGAACCCACTTTTTCACCATTCCATTATTCATTACATTTTTCACCATATATCTCTACTAGCTTTTGATGAATTTCATTTGGCTCACCATTCCTTGCGTTCAAAAAACGGCTTACAGAACACACTTCACAGTCGGCAGTATCGGCAATCATCTTAAATATTTTGAATGCTCACTAATACGTGCAAAAACAACACATTCCGACTCTGTCATGGTGTTACTGGACTGCAATCGTGCGAGACACGTGTGCGCAAGTTTTAAACTTCGATACTAACACTGCAGTTGCAGTAGAACCAAATGGGTACTTAGTTTCCGGACATGCCTCGTAAAAATGACAATTTGAGTGCAAAAACATAAAAATTTTCCTTATGCTAGCGTTCTCAAAATTCCATATTGTGTTACCTTTCAGAGATTCAACTTTTCAGGGGAAATATAGTTTTTAAGGAAATGGATTTACGTTCAACTATGCCATATATTTATACCTTTGTAACGTTTGCGTTGTATAATATTTAAAAAAATACTTTACAATTTCTACTCATTGATTTGTTAATCTAAGAACAGTTTTTGAAATCTAAGTTTGGGAGGATGTTCATACAACCCCACGCACATAACGAATTTGTTCTTAGGACAAAATGTTGAGCTTCAAAATTGTTAAATGACTTAGAAGAACTTAACAAAAGCAGAAAAAAATATGTGCGATATAAAATGAAAATTGCTATAAGAAATAAAGAGATAAGAAATAATGACGGAAACAAGAGTTAAAAAAGAAAAATTTCTTGAAATTTATACTAAATAATCATTATGATATTATGCATGCAGAATCTATTTGAATAAAAGATTTGTTAAAGAACCTCTAATAAAACAGTATTGTTCTCCATTTTATTTTGAAAAACTCGTTTTATTTATTATTTTATGACATGTTAAACTTTTCGGTATTAGTCCCATTTTTTTAAATGACCTAGATCTAAAAAAATCATGTATAGAATTTTGTGCATTCCATCTCTCAATGTCTCTTTCTCATCTCTGATCCAAAGAAAGTCAGATGCATTCCACAAAATGACTAAGAAAGGGCACATTGAATGACCCAATGCTTTTATCTACTTAACCGTATGATTTTTCCAGGTTCAAGATGCAAGCCATAAATGAATAGTTCCTTGCAATTCCATAAGAATAGTACAACGAAAAAGCATTTAGTCATTATTTGTAGACTCTTAAGCCCATTTCTATTGTTCTTAAGAATATAAATATTAATTGCTATATTTTAAGCGAACGAAGGAAATTTTCAAATGCTAAAATAGAATAACAAGATGTAATTTAACTTCTAATTTTCTAATTCCCTTCAAACCTTTTTTAGTAGATTTTTATTTATTCCATAAAACTTCTTAAGTACTTCAATTACATGACTCTACTTTGAGTCGTTGTCTTGAGGATTAAACTGAATATAGTATTGTAGACTACATTAAATTAATACTAAAATATCTTTTCTGTAAGTATTTTCGATAAAAAGTTATCTTAATAATGCTTGTATCTCCTTTTTAGTTAAAGGTTTAATCCCCAGACCATTTTGGATTAAAATAACTGCAGAATTTTTTTTTCTTTTACGGTACAAATTTTATTACCATGTGATTTAAGGAAAATTACAGCTGTTCTTTCTTCATACATCCAAGCTATTATATTAGTAATTTAACTATGACTTAATTTTGAGAATACATGAAAAGAAAAAGCATATAATAATTATATAAATATAATTAAAATAAGCTAAAACCGGATAACTATTAAACAATGTTATGTCACACACACTCATGATTTTTAATACATTAAAAGAAATAATTATTATTTAATTTTAGATAATCTAATATTCAGCTCATATAGCATAAATTACGATGATCTGTTAAGAAGGTAGAGTGTGTGTGGGGGTGGTATGTACTGGCAACTATTCTAAACTTTACGAAAGACATAAGGGAAATAAATATAAATATTTCCTCTTTCGATTCTTAATAAAATTACAAAAAGCAAGGTAATATGTACTTTCCCTGCTAGAAAGAGATTCTTTCAATTTAAGTCATTAGCTTTTATAGAATCTACATTACATAATTTGATATGATTTTATTAAATTTAAATTTCTATTCATGTCGGAATTCATTGAAGTTCTCCGATTACTCTAGATATATAGCCCAGGTTTGTTAAAAATTATCTTTGACCTAATGAAACGTTTCTGATTAGATATAAATATGTATTTTAAAGTTAGACAAAATAAAAAATAAATTGAAGAGATGCTTAGATATCTTCGAAAACTTACCGTCAAAATCATTGATGCGAGTAATTTGAGTATGGAATTAATTCATCAGAAATGAAACCGGAACAATTTTCTACAAAGGGATTTGTTGACTTAGATGACTCTTGTGTTTCTTTAAAAAGAGTAATTTAAAAATGTAAGGAATTTTTCCCAGAAGAAAGAAGGTTTTTATTCAGAATGTTTATTATTCCGTGTTGGGGTAAATGAATAAATTCACTCATTCATTAAATCAGTTAATGAAGTTTAAAAAGATATAGCTAATTGGTTTTCAAAATTGTAAGTGTTTAGTCAGATTGTGACGTATTATAGGCTTTGTAGCCTATAATTAATCTAAAACGCAACAATTCATTCATTAATGGTTCATAAAAGCATCCAAATGAGCAACATTGTTCCCTAAACATGTAACATGACTATTCAGCGTGATGGTCATTTAATACCTATTCCTTCAATCACTTTATTGGAATATTGTCCGAACAGAAGATGCTATTGTACGAAGATTAATCAGTTGTAAAATCAATTCTATTTGAATAGATATTACAAGTAATTTAGTTTGTAGATAACGAATTTTGATAAAATCTTCGCTAGATTTCATCTACATAATAATATAAATATTTCTTCTTTATATTTAACAAAACATTTTTCTAATTCAGTGCCAGTACTAACTAAATATTTAAGATAATAACATGCCGCCCATCAGGTTAAAGTGGTTAGTGACGCTGACTGCTGTGCCGTAAGGCCTGGATTCGAATCCCGGAGAAGGCATGGGGGCTAATAAATGTATAGTACCTTTACGGCAGGGGAGTACTCTAAATAGCCGTCAAGCCGCAAGTTCTCACGTGAGGTTGTTGGAAGCGGAAAAAATGTGGGAGGCTCCTGAAACAACCCCAGGATATTCTCCATCAAAATTGGGGTGGAACCGAACCAAATCGTACTGTCACTTGTATGGTGCTCAAAGCTACGCCTAATGATAGCATACAATCTAGCCCTTTGACATGATGAATTTCGTGGGTCTCAATCTGGCACTGCCGATCAGGTGGCATTAGTTACAACAATATATATTAACTTTAATACCACATCATCTCATATTGATATTTTTATGTTCAATTGGAAAAATATCTGTAATAAGCCACGATGAGTAAATACACATAACAGTAAAGCGTCTCCCGTAAATTAAAGAAAAAATCAAACTTGCGCTATTTCACCCTTCCTGCGTGAATAGTTATCAAGATAAGGCACAAATATATTAAAGAACAATCTTAATAAAGAATAAACTATGCAATATTTTCAGAAATAAAAAAAAATAATACTCTTTAAGAGGTATTTTTGTTCTGAAAATTTCAATTTATTATTTAATACATATAATGCGAGTTGAGTGTCTTAGAATTGATGCTTCAATTTACACTTCATTGCTAACATTTTCTGTTCCAATATTTATATCATTGTTATAATTTATATTCTTGTAATTTATATTGACTAATACTATAGTTAACCTATTTGTAAATAATCAATCTTCATTAAAATTTTGTCTATATTTTTAATTTGTATAAACATGAAAAAATATCTGTTCATATTATTCTTATATTACATTCAAAAGCATGTACGAAGCATGTCCGAAAACAAAGTGCCTTTATAGAAAAATTCGTATAAAAAATCTTTTTTCAAAGCAAAAATTTTCTACATAGTTATCGCCATTATTCAGACATTTGTCATGTCGGAAAACCAACTTGTCTATACTCTCTTCAAAGAAAGATGCCCTCTATGGACATAGCCTTTGCTGAATACCTGTTTGTGTAAACTCCTCACAAAACAATCTTTTTATAAACCGTCTGTTTTCCCGAATTTTCTCATTCACTTTTCCAACCAAACCATCCCTATCAACAAAAGGCTGCCCACTCCGAGCTTCATCATGAAAGTTTGTGAACCCATCACTAAACTGTCAAATTCATTTTTTCACCATACCATTACTTATTAAATTTTTGCCATTAACCTTTACAAGTTGACGATGAATTTCAACCGGCTTAACATTCCTTACATTCAGAAAACGCTCTTCACAGTCGGCAGAATCGATGATCTTAAACGTTTTGAACGCTCACTAACACGTATAAAAACTACACAATCTAGTTACAATGACGTCACTATACTGCAAATCAACAGGAGACACGAGTGCGCAAGAGCTGAACTTCTATACTACCACTGCGGTTGCGGTAGAACGAAATGGTACTTAATTTCTGCACACTCGTAAATCACCTTTAATAATGGCGAGGAATTTTTTAGTTGAATTAAATTAAAAGTAAAATTTATATATCCTTCTTATTTGTTTATGCAAATTTGAGTAATTGTTGTCAATTGAAGAAATATATTTCAATGAAGAAGTCGTCTCGTAACGTAGACAAGAGTTAGAAAAAATGAATATCGAGTTACACTGTGGGAACTGCAAATGTTCCATGACTAAATTATGGCATAAATATTTGAATTACTCAGCTACACGTTTTCGAGATATTTAATCTATACTATAACAATGTTTAAAAAAATTCAGCATTTCCGCTATACAAAAAAAGAACCTAATTTATTTCTACAACATAAAGTAATACATTTACCGTCTGAAATGAATAAAAAATTTATATTTTATGCATGAGTGAAGAGAAATTAAGCGAAATTTTAAAGCTTAAACTAGTAGTGAGATCACTTGTTATATTTTATATATAACCTTATTTATGTAATTAGGATTATTTTTTAACATTCAATGCCAGTGTTTGTTATTGAATTGCTGGAATTTTCGACATTTGTTCACTTCTGCAAGTAAAAACTTTTCATATTAAATTTTTATGTATGAGTCCAATAGATGTCCTAATTTATTTTAAGGAAATTTTTATATTGAAGCTTTTGTAACACATGATAGATCAGATGACAATAAGAAAAATTTATTTCTGACTCATAATCAGACTTATGATCCTTTGAAGTATAATCAGGAGCTTCAAATCCTAATTACTCGGGAAAAGGATTTGTTTTCCTTTCAAGCTATTTAAAGAAGTCTCGAAATTTTAAGCCCTGATGGGCTACGAGCAAAAGTTTCTCTTCGTCAACTTTTCTACTCAAGATTTTCTTACCTTTTTCTACTCTTGATAAAATCTCTTGATCATTTCATTAATTCTAATAGCTGGTAAATATTGTTTTCTCGTAACGGCTGTATCATTTTCTCGAGATTTTTCTTCAATTGCTTCTATGGAGTGATCCTTTAAAATATGTATTTCGAAGTTTTAATGGTTGCCTTTTTTTTCTCAAACAGAAATATCAATTAATAAATCAATAAAGAATAATATAATTTACCAATTAGAACATAATTTACACAATTTGACATAATTTTATGTACTACATGAAAATTGATAAAATTTGTTGATTCTAACTCTTATGCTTCGGTGCTATTTTTGAAATGCAATTAAAATTTAAAGGCTCTCTGCTTTTGTTTAAATGGAATTCTGTAAATTAAAATAAGTTATTAGAAAGTATCAATCCATAGTGTAGAAGTTATAATTTTGCTTAGTTTTGTGGGTTTTTTCTGAAGTTGGCTCTGTATTTTTTCATATTTTAAAGTTGGTGAAAAGCGAAATCCATATTTTTTTGTGAAATGCCATCCTTAACGAATGTAATGCTTCCTTGCCTTCAATATGAAATGTAATACTAATCTAAATAAAATTTGTTAAATTTTATCAAAATGTTGATTAGGATTATACTTATTATCTTTTACATATGTAAGTGAATTTTTTTTAAAAAAATCCATTAAATCAATATCATAATCCTTAGCAAAAAAAAGTCCGGTTTATTTTTTTATTGCTCTCAAAACAACTTAATTCTTCTAATTTGAATTGTTTAGGTAGAGAATCGTCATATTATAGTTACAGACAGTGATTTCCTCATTTAATTTTGTTAGAAATGTGATACAATATTAATTTAATTTTTAAACATTAAAAATAACTACGAAAACTATTATATATATAAGCAATTTTCAGATACGAAAATTGGTTTATTTTTTTAAAGAATATGACTAATCTATCAAGTTTATGCTTCATAAATGCTGTTTAAAAATGTTATTCAAGATCAAATCAAACCTTTGTTTTCTATGTTTATTAAAATAACAAAATTTTTGAACATTTAAAAAAGTATGATGTTTTGTATTAACTTCTTTTAATTTGACCAAATGCTTTTAATTAGTAATTAATAAAAACAGATTTCGTGTTACATGTATTTATAACATCAAATTTATTGTGTATACAGCAAAGATAATCACAGGTCTGCCGAGTGGCCGTGGTAGCCTAGTGGTCAAAGTAGTGGATTCTGAGCCGGCGTCTCTTGAGATCGAACTCAGAACTGCTAAAAATCCGCCGTGTAGGGGTGCGATGTACGTTAAAATTGTCGTGGCTCAAATGTCCTCCCGTTGGTGTGGTATGGAAATTAGGAGAGGGGGTGCCAGCTCAGGTGTCATCCTAGTCACTTGACCATGATTCAAAGTTACGAGGCTCATCGCCAAAAGTCTTCGAGTAGCTGAACAGAGTGACGTTAATAATTCCCTCACTCACTCACCCAAAGAATGAAAGAACATTACATATATACATATGTATATAAAAATATTCGCTATATAAATGATATAATCATTTTTGGCAAGCAAGGCAACTTTAAACCTAACACTAATTTTTATCCACAATATCTTAATTTAATACAGACAAATAGTAACAACTATGAAGCAAATTTTCTTGATACAGAAATTATATTAAAAGATAATGAAATAGCTACTAATATTTATGACAAACGAGAAGACTTTAAATTCAATATTATAAAAGTACCACATTGGGAGAGTATCTATATTCAGAAATATTGTTATTAATTACATACAATGCAATCAATTTCTAGTTTCAAATAATTAAGAAAAAATAAACTACAAAAATTTTACTAAATACTGCTTAATTCAAAAATACCCAATTAATCTTTTAATAGTTATTTGAATAAAGAAATTCTAAATAGTAAGAATTAAATTTCCATAGTTTCTTAATAGTATATTATTATAAATTTATTATTTTTCCTTGACAGTTACAGTTACGTCCAAATTTTAATTTTAGATAAAACTACTTGCTCTCTTAGTTTTTTTTAAAATTTAATTTAATTAATTTTTTAAATCATATAATCTTAGTGTCCTTTACGGTAATGGTGTAGTATTTTTACAATTCTTAATTTATTATTTCTATTCTTTTCATACTTTTGCTAAGTGCTACTTTTCAGCCATTCCTATGCTTGAATTTGCATTTGGGTTCAGAATCTGGCAATAACTTGTTTATTGTACTCAGATTTAGCACGGGCTGTGCATTTTTGAATGCAATTTTTAGGTAAATTACTTTTTTCTCATAATGGATTTAGATTTTCTATCCATTATTTTCAATAGGTTTTTGCTCAGTATTATTTACAGAAAAGGGGAAAGTTGTCTGGCCACAAAACATGTTCAACCTTATTTTTAAATAAATTATTTTAGATATAAGCTGTCCTAAGTTCAGCTATGTTTATAATACTGTAGCATCCATACTTTAATATTTTGTTATATTTAACTCTATTATTTTAATTTTTCATATATTCTTTTTAAAATCTATTGTCTGATTATCTTACAATTTAATTTTTTTTTAGTTTTGAATAATGTTTATTCATCTCTCTCTTGTAGACAAATTTGACTATATATATATATATATAACTGACATTGCAGTAAATAGACAAGAGATTTTATTAAAATCCAATAGCTGAAAATTATTAGTTGCTCTGATTATTAATCGAAGTAAAATTAATGAAATAATTTTTTATAAATTAAAGTTTATGAAACTTTAAATATTTTTTTAGATTTGAAGACGTGTTGTTTCTTCCCCTTCGTCTTTCTTCGTTCCCCTTTCTTACCCTTCATCGTCTTCAGGATTCTAACAATTCTCTCACTAATTTCATTCATATCAACTAAAATTACATTTTAATTGGTCAATCTTCCTTTTCTATTGCATCTTTAAATTGTTTCTTGTAGCAGAAATCCTTAATTAAAAATACAGTGAGTGGTAATCTGATGGTTTTTCTGATTTGCCATCTCATATAGATTTATTAGTGTGTTTGATTTTGACCATTTCAGAAGGAGAGTAGAAAAAAATTTATTATAAATATTAAATTTGTTGTGTAATCTGATACTCAAGTTTGTTGGTACATTTTTAAAAAAAAAACAGATAAAACGAGTTTTTTTAAAGTAATATATTTTCATTCACTTTTAGTTCTAATCAAATTTCTTGATACGATATTTCTGTAATTACATGGTATCTTCTAATCAAGTGATTCTCAATCCCTACGCCGCGGTAATTTTGTATACCGCCAAATTCTTGAAGTGTGCCACCAAATTTTTTAAAAACTATTAATTATATTCTATGAAAATATTTAAATCCCGAAATAAATCATTCAGCAGTTTTATAGAAAGAAACTAAGATTATTCGTGGTATTTTTAACTTATGCTTTCTTGGATAAATGGATATTAAAAAATTGACTCGGTTCATAATCCATTTATGATACGGATACATTTGTATATGAACTAACTTTGAATGAAGAGGGAAAACTAATCTCATATTGTAATAATCAAGATTAGATTTTTAAATATTTTTAAGAGTCAATTAATTCATTTTGGTTTAAAATTAGAGGCTATTATCTCATAATAAACAAAAAAGAAAAGCTTTAACAATATTATTACGATTTTCTACATCACATTTGCGTGAATTTGGATTTTCAGCATTAACAAATATAATAATGAAAAAAGATAGAAGCTTTTAAATATAAATGATGAAATTAGAGAGGTATAAACATTTTTACGACCAAATATAGACGAAATTATCAGAAATCATCAAGACCAAATTTCGCAATAAATGTATTCTTATAATTAATTAATTCGTAGCTATATACTCAATAAACATTTTGTGTTCTCTTTCTCGTACTTATTATTTTATTTAAGTGTATTACAGATAAGTGAAATTCTTTTAAACTTTTTTATTGTTATTGTGCCGCCAAATTTTGAAATTTTTAAAAGTGTACCAAAAAAAAAGGTTGAGAATCACTGTTCTAACAATTCTTATCTATTTCAATTTTACTCTTTATTTCATTTCATGCATTTTACAGAAATCCTAATAAATTTTAAATTTTTATTACAGATAAGTGAAATTTTTTAAATTTTTTATTGTTATTGTGCGGCCCAAATTTTGAAATTGTTAAAAGTGTACCAAAAAAAAAGGTTGAGAATCACTGTTCTAACAATTCTTATCTATTTCAATTTTAATCTTTATTTCCTTTCATGCATTTTACAGAAATCCTAATAAATTTTAAATTTTTATTACAGATAAGTGAAATTCTTTTAAACATTTTTTATTGCTATTGTGCCGCCCAAATTTTGAAATTGTTAAAAGTGTACCAAAAAAAAAAGGTTGAGAATCACTGTTCTAACAATTCTTATCTATTTCAATTTTAATCTTTATTTCATTTCATGCATTTTGCAGAAATCCTAATAAATTTTACATTTTTTTTGGTATTATAATACATTTATTACACTATAGTTCATTTTCTATAGCTGTATAATACTAAAAAAATTTGTATCAAGTACTTTAATATTTAATGATTCAAGAAAGGTTTTAACATTCGTTTCTATAAATATATTTTCAATTGAATTTGGCTCACGTATATGCGATAACTGATATGAATTTTGCATATTCAGGTCACAAGCTTTATTTATTTCCTGGTAACCAAAAATATAATCCAGTCGGGAATAATTTCTGGTAACCCAACTAATTAAGCCGGATAATAGGCGAGTGCATATGTGTAGAACGAGAGCAATCGAGATAAATCAGTTTTTCTCCTCATCATGGCATACTATCTCGAGTTTAGAAACTCCAAAGTTATCACGAATATTGTAGACTGGAGACACTAACAATGTAGATTTAACGCACTTTAATTATGTGCGTAGAATAATTTGACAATATTATTAATTTTGAGTTGTTTCTCAAGAACTTAGAGGAAGTAATTAGCACGTTAGGGTGAAAATAAGAGCATCTAGTAGCACACAAAATACGCAGAAATTTGTTGAAATGCGAAATAGAATACTACTTCAAGAAATTCGGTATCTATAATTCCCTGTGAGCAGAAATTTCTGTTTCGTGGAAATCATTACCATTACTGCTTCTGTCACGATACACTTTTACTAAAAATTTCTCGGACACTCTCTTCAAAAGATGTTTAGTTTTCGTCCCTAAGCCATACTGTTAATTTTACGATAAATTGAATACCACTAAATCGAGCTTTTATAAGGGAACCTCTATAAACAATGTATGTATAACCAATATACCGTATTTATTCGAATCAAAGCCACCATCGATTCTAAACAGCACTCCAAATTCTCAACAAGTTTTTGTGAAAAATGAAAATAGAGTACAGTGGTTTATTTTGATATCCACTTTTACGAAATTAAAATAAATATAAATGAGAACTAAGAAGAAGGAAATAATTAGTTATTTTACCAATATTATAAACACATACATGAACCTGTAAATGCTGTAATTGCCGCATCCAAAGAATTTTTCCCTTCGATTCTAAGCCGCAACCGATTTTCAATAGTATTAACACTGGAAAGAAAGTGCGGCTTATATTCGAGTAAATACGTTAATTAAATCAAACTGAAACAAATCGATAAAACTTACCCGATAATTTTTATATTCAAATTATTTTTGAAGAATTACTTTTTTTACACATAAGAAAGATGTAATAAGATTTAATGATAAATGACGAAATTCATGGACAAAAATAAAGGACAATTGTAATGGTAGTCTTCTACAACTCCAAATAAAATTCATTTAAAGCATTGGTCTTCAAACATTTTCAGCTCACGCAACCCCTATAACTAAAAAGTGTTTTCATAGAACGCCTAGAAATATAGATAGTATTTTTGAGTGGAACCCTAATCCACACACACACACTTAGAAGAATATATCAAAATAATATTCAAAGTAGATTAAAACAATAGATCAATGAAAAGGCAATTAAAAAATTATTGCATTTATTATAAAAAAATTTAATCCACTTTTAATATAATTTACTCATTAATAATATAAATCTGTGATCCAACCTAACAGTATATTATGTTTAGTAACTGGAATATGTGCTTGCGTTTTTTCCCACCCAAACTGTCGGAGTCTAGGTCTAATGAGAATAACTGCAATTGCATTACGTATATTCTGAGTTTAATTCGTTTCTATACTTTGTTTTTCTAGCCACTCATATTGAGATATGGGGCCGCGGTAGCCGAGAGGTCAAGGTAAAGGATCGTGGCTGGCAAGTCACGAGTTCGAGCCCAGTACCACTAAAGACCCGTCGTGTAAGGGAGCGATGCACGTTAAATCTGTATAGAGCTTAAACGTCCTCCCATTGGTGTGGTAGTTAGGAGAGGGAAGGGGGTGCCAGCTCAGGTGTCATCCTCGTCACTTGACCATGGTTCAAAAATACGAGGTCTGTCGCAAAAAGCCCTCATGTAGCTGAACAGTGCGACGTTAATATTCACTCACTAACTCACATTGAGAAATTTTTTTCACTAATACACATTGTTCTAAATGGTGTTAAAATGTTTATACCTGCGTGACTGTGTATTTTGCATGAATTTGCAACTTAAAATTTAGGATATGTTGTTGTTGAAATTTAGATTTTCAACATCTAATCTATTGAGGTGTTCTTCCGCAAATATAAAAAGTTTTATTTTCCATTAGAAAACTAATTAGTTTTGCAAGATATAAAATTATCTTGTGGAACTCAGGATAGTAAACAATAAAATATTCACAATCAAGTTATATATATATATATATAAGTATCATAAAATGAAAAAATACATAGTATAATAAAATGACAATACTAAATTATACCTCTAACAAAGCTAGAAGATACAAACCAGATTTCAAGAAACATAACTATAAAAAATGGTGGAAAAGTATATTGTACAAGAATTAAATAAGCGTATGTATAGCAGGAAATAGAGTTAGAACTTCAAAATGTAAGAAACCAGAAGAGTCAATGGACTAAAATGGAGACCTATTATGATTTCTAAAGCTGTTGCTAAATTAGGACCAGCAAAATTAGGGTTAAGCATACTTTACGGATCTAACCTTCCCCGTACAGCAGAAATTTTCGACATAATTGCAAAACAGAGCCATATTGAAAAGTTAGGCCTAAAATTAACCACGTGTAATTTGCAACAGACAGAAAAGTAAAATTAAATTAAAATAAAATATAAAAGGAAATTATACTTAAAAATAGATGAAAATAAAAAGTAATTTATATATATATAAAATAAAAAGTTTTAGTATTTTTTTCTATGTTATGATAAAAGTTTAAAAAGTGTTGCAAAATAAAGTTATTATGTATGAATAAAATTTTCAGTTTCTTAATGAAAGGGAGCTTTAAATTCTCGTAGCTATACAAACATTTTAGAGAACGTGAATCCATTTTGCATACACATTTATAAGTTTCTTTTCGATTTTTTTTATTGTGACTCGTGGAACCCCTGGGCGTGTCTCGTGGAACACAGTTTGAAAATCACTGATTTAAATCATTGATATTTCAAATACTTTAAATCCCAAAAATTATGAATTGCAACGGCAAATTAACCTGTGCTGGATATTCTTATTGTATGGACTATATCAATTCTGATACTTTCATTTTGTGTTACTGAAATGTAAATCAAGAGTTATGTATGCCTTCTCCTTGTCTTTTAGCCATGTCTACAGTATATTTGATATATCATGATGGTTACCAAAAACTTAAAGACGTTCCGGTGTAAAAATTATTAAGAACAGACAAATCGATTATCTTTTAAACTATTTCATAATTAGAGTTTCATAAATGATAAAATAAATTAAATTATTTATTAAACAAAAAATTAGTTAAATGAAGTATTTCCAAATAAAATTAATTGAACTTTTGGAAATAAAATTTGTTACTAATTTTTGAATGAATTTTTTTTATTCAGAGACAACGAAATAATTTTGAAATTAATAAATTACTAAAACGAAGACTTTAAAATAGAAGCATTTAAACAATTAAATGTGTTGTGATTAATTTAAATAAACAAGGAAAATACACACACATATTTGTACAAAAATGTAAAATATCAAACATCAAATGATTTTCAAAAGAAAAAGAACCAAAATAATTGTATAAATTTATTATTATTGTATTGCTTTTATAATTTATTAGAAAATAATTCTGCAAGTGTCTTACAACTCGACGTAATTTCTTATAAAAGAGATCAAATATTTTAAATTGAAATGAATGGTTTTGATCGATCCTCTAAATAGAAATTTTAAAAACAGTGGTTATAGATTAGAAAATTACATGATTTATACTTTTAAATTTGCATCATTTTTATATCATCATATGAATTTTATTCTGGAACACTGAAAATTTATCATATATTTTGATATTGCCTTAAAACCAAAATTTATTATGTGTAATTGAGATTGATATACTCAGAATATTCATAAAATACAAATACAATTTTGAATTTATATTAATAAGAAATAAAAGAGCGAGGTACTGACAGGTATTTTTCCTTCATGTTTTCCAAAAAGTGAAATCATTTTACAGAAAATGCAATCGGGCATTGAAATTCATAATAGCGTCATTTGGATTTTTGAATATAGTGAAAAGTAAATGGTACGTCTATAGTACATTACTCAGATTTCAAGATGTCAGATATCCATTCTTACATTTTTCCTCTAACATTAAGAAACGCATAACTTGGGAATATTTCCCATCACGCGCAATTACTATTTCCATTTCAAAAGGAAAAGACGGATTGACAATAAGGGTTATTTTTCAACAAAAACAATAAAAAAAACTCATTGAAAAAAGTTAAGCAATAAAAATTTAGGTAGTGCATTTTGCTTAAAAGGTACTTGACAGTATTTTATGAATAAATAATAAACGAGCAAACTTACTAATGTTATAGTCCACTTATTAATAAATTGCAAAATAAATAATTACGACAAATGAAACAATAATGAATGTTTTTAGTTTGATAAAATAAGCATTCCTAATGTATGTGAAAACTGCAAAATATTTGGTTTAAGGAAATTTATTTCAATCACTAAAAATGCAATACAATCTAGAGAGTGATTAGAAAAGTATTGAACATAAAATGATTATCGCAATTAAAAAACATTAAATTAGTTAATAAAACTATTTGTTGATGTTATCGAATACATTAAACTTCTATTTTTTGAATATTGTAAAACTATAAAGTAGAACTCAGAAAATTAAAATTTCATGGAAAGCTATTTCGAGCTTTTGCCATTTTTGTAATTATTTCATATGGAACAGTAAATATAAATTTTGTTAAAAAATATATGAAAAAATGCTTTTCAAATGTTTAGAATATTAAAAAAACTACCCATCTCATTATTTTTTTTTTTAGTATTTTTCTTAAATTTCGATAGCAAAAAGAATTTTAATTTCTTCATTTAATATATTTAATGTGCAAAATATTTTAATCACTATAGCATAATTTCTTATGTTTCAACTATTTAAAACCATATTTTAAGCTAACTGTACTTTTACATGGCACTTTGTTTTAATCTTTAAAGAATATTTTCAATACTTGGTTCAAAATCTAAGTAAGAAAAAGTATAATATAAATAATTAAAGTAGTTCTATTATATTCTTAAAAGTATTAGAATCTTTTTTTTTAAAAAATCACAACATATTGAACGATACAATAATAGAAAATTTGTACATTATACATCTGTAAGAGACGTTGTAACTACTTATATATATTTCAAAATGATGGTTGTATATTTTGAATGCAAAATTGTGAAATTATTCTTGAGAAGCAGAAAAGTATATATAAAACTCTGAAGTATTTATCAATAAGTAAAGTGAATTATATGTTGATATCTGGTACAGAGAATTTTATATTTCACAAATAATTTTTAGTAACTTTTTGTGTAATATGTAACAGATCACAAAACAGAGAATTGCTACGATATTTCTATTCGAATGAATTCTACATCGAGATATTGATATTTTTATTTCTTTGAAACTCCCTTGATTTAAAAAAAAGAAAAGAAAAAGGGAAAAATTGCTGCTCTATGAGCCATAAAATATTGGTTTACCTGCGCTTGAGTTTCATTTCAAATGACCAATGAAGATCTGTTGAATAAGGTTAATCATCTGAGTATTTTGATTTACTATTTTTCGCACCATCGTTTCACATAATTTCTTCACAAATACTTGATCTTTCCTATCATAACATTTATTATATGATGCTTAATAAATGGCAAACTTTCTTTAGGTATCATCTATTTGTCTAAAAGTAAAGTAAAAGAACTACAGAATATAACTTTCTATTATAATATATTTATTCAGTCATCAATGACAAAGACTCGTGGTAATTATTTGTTTTTTAACATTATTGAGATTAATAGTTTGTGATTGAAAAAGAAAAAGATGAAGTCTAGACATAATCTTAAATTTTCCGACCATATTTTCATCAGTTTACCCTATCAAATAACTTTTTTTTAAAAAAAAGCAACTATTTTATTTAAATTTTAGTTTTTGTGATAGGTTTATAATTCCGAGAGGAATCACATTGTAAGAAACTGTGTGTATGCCTTTAAATTTTTTTTAAAAAAATTAATTTCCTTAAATACTTTGTTTAAAGTTCATAGAAATTATATTTTATAAATTTAAGCGATTTTCAGACTGCTTGGGGGAAAAAAGTGTAGCTGAACAGTGCGACGTTAATATTCACTCACTCACTCACTCCAGGGAAAAAAACATATTTCTCTCATTTTTCCACTTGTTTTCAATCCAAGCAATTCTACTATCCTTTGTTATGCTACAGCTATTACTGTCAATTTCACCTAAATTCACTGAATTGTATGTTAGAATTAATGTTTTGAGCTATATTTGTGGTAGATTTTTATCTAAACATCAATTTGAATTTTTAAAAATATGGCTTATTTACTAACATCACAAAAAGTTATTTTTTTATTAAATGCAATAAAATTTTAAATATGTTCTCAGTTTTAAATATGTATATTCATAAACTGATTTGCTCCTATCAGGAATAAAAATAACTGTTAAACTTAAATTTCTCAAAAATATATTATTATGGTCATGACCAAAAATGAGATATCAATTTATATTTTGACTCTTTCTCCAAAATAATAATAATAACTTATTAGCGATTTTTATATTTTATAATGCTTTTTTTCTTTCTCGACAATCATCAAAAACAAAGATATTAAGAAAAAGGAAAATTATTAAAAGGAATCAGAATTAAATGGATATTAATCACTTGGAAGGGAAAAAAAAGAATTAATTTTAGGTGTTTTTCTACTTTATCAAGTTATGTTTCCAAGCATTTTAATGCCATCGCATTAAACAATTAGAAAATATTGTTTCACTCTCAGAAAAAAATTGTATTTTATAATCATCAACACTTATGCAAGTTAAATTTGTTTCGGATTCAAAGTCCTTGTCCGCCGCATGCGACTAATAAATATGTGACTCTTGTTTGTAAAACTTAACAAATTTAATTTTACGTTTAAAAGATATAGGCCAGCAGCTTTGTGCAGCGAGAACTTCTCATAGAGAGGGAGAGTACAGGAACTGAGCATCTGCCCAGATTATATTACACAAACAAGTCGAAGCAAACAACTTGTTGCCATCGCTCAAAAGATAAATACAATAGAGGGCGTTGGTAAAAGACATGGCAGTAAAATTAACTGTTACACAGAAAATTCATATGAAATACAGATTGAACATAATAAAATTAATTGAATAGAAAAGTATCGTGTATAAATGAACATACATAGCACATTAAACAATCAATTCGAATAATAATAAAAATATAACTTCAATAATAATGAAAATATCATTTGAATAATAGAACGATACAATTCCATCCAAACAGTCCTCGTTTTGGAATGGTGAAGATGTTTGAAGATTAGGGTACCAGGTCAAATGCCATCCTCATTACTTAAAAAAGTTTTAAAATTACGAGATTCATGGTCAATAGCCTAAATGTAATTCAAATTTTATACACAGTCAATCATTGATAAATCCTTAATAATTTATTTAAATATCGAATTTTAAGAAATCATCTAAAAGCGTATTCAAATTTATTTTTCTTTTCTGGATGCAACAGTACTCTAAAATTTTCCAGACTGATACAGTTATTTAACATAACTAGAAAGTCTCATACCTAAAGACATAACTGAAACTAGCAGTAAAACTCTGTTATAAATGAAATGCAATTGTAAAAGTCTCATTCTTAGACCCCAGTTGTAGTAAATTTATTGCTTTATAGCTAATATTCTAATTACACAGTATTCCTTTAAGTTCCTTGAGAATAAATTCGTAAGTTGTCTCATCGAACAACTGATAGACATTCATCTCTTTAAAGTGAAACATCTGCCTTTAGTGGCCTTAGATACCCTTGATTATTCATCAAGATCCAGTATCTCTAAATGCTGCTTGTATCTTCGATAACCAGCGTTGATTATCAGTTCTACTAAATTTCACTATTCGGACTCTAATGGCAATCACGCCTGCTTCGTATTCCTCCCATAACTACCGCGTGAAATTTTGATCTATTCTGATTAAATCTACTGAAACAAACAGATCTTTATAATAACGTACAGTTGGACATAATTTGGACTCTATACAGAGAAATGAGAATCAGGACACAACACAATAAACTAGAACTTTCCATATACGCATAATAATGCAAAAAGAATTTCATATAACGGATCCTTTTTTCTTAAAAAATTGAATCAGATACATTTTGTTTAAAATTTAACAAAAATATAAATGTTTGGTTATAATCATGAATTTTAGAGTCATGATTAAAAATTCTCATTTTCGATTGCCAAACTACAATTTTTGAATATGCATTGCAATTAATTTTATGATTACATGGTACGATTTACAAAAAGAAATTGATTTAATGCTTGATTGTCTAAAGTGCGGCCGCATGTGGCCCAAAAGACTTTAAAATGCGGCAAAACTTAAATTTATACAATTTTATTTTTTAAAAAATAAATGTTTGCAATATTTTTCATATAATCGATTGATTGACATTTATTTTGAAATAAAAATTTAAATAAAAACAAATTAGCATGGCGTGACATTTTACGTTTCAAATTATGTGTGTATCCACAGGACGGCGAATTTTTTGAAGAATTACAATATTTCTATTCAGTATTTAGCTTTTTTAGTAGACTTAACGGAACATTTAAATGATTTAAATTTGAGACTTCAAGGAAAAAAATCAGTTTATTAAAAAATTTTTGTTCCATACAATAACAGCATTTGAAAGAAAGTTAAAATTTTAGCGCAGTAAAATAAAAGTAAAAGATTTGACGCATTTCAGTGCTTTGTCTGCACATAAATCTGTGAGTTGTACAAAAAATTCTGCATTAATTTTTAGTTTAATTCAAGAGTTTGAAAGTAGATTTCAAGATCTTCGAAAAAATTAAGTGTTTCAACATATTTTTATAACACCATTTTCTCTATAAATAAATATATAACCTTCAAATGTGGAATGCATTGAACTGCAAAGTGAATTCAACTGAAAGAAAAATTTAGGAATGTTTCCTTATATATGTACTGGAGGTTTATAAAGATTACTTACCCCGCGTGATAAACATACTAATTTTCATGTTTTATTAGTCTTCAGCTTTTGGCTGTACCTATATTTGTGAACAGTTATTTTCAAGAATGAAGCATACGAAAAACAAAAATAGGACAAAGATCACTGACAAACATCTTGAAAATGCATTAAGAATTGCAACCTCGTCTAGTGAACCCGATATCGATTTGCTTGTTCAACAAAAGCAAATTAATCCATCTCATTAATTTGAATTTTTTTCATCTTTATGAAATACAAATTAAATGAAACAAATCTTTTACAAATTTAAAAGAAATATGTACCTATACGTATCTAATTTAATTTTTTTAAAAATTATTATAATAAGAAGTTAATTTATTTTAATAACACTACAAAGAGCGAATTTTCATTTCAATTTGTTAAAGCAATATTGTATGTGAAGTCCAGCAATTTTTTTTTGTTGCAATGTAGCCCCCAAATGGCCATAGTTTAAGCACCCATGATTTAATGATTTTCAAAATATTTTGAGTTTCCTCGTATGTATACATCCAACTCTTTTTATACATTGTCTATTTTTATATGATTTTGAAATAACATGGTACACGAATTTTTTGTTCTAGCACGAATCTCAGAATAATTTGGGGATTCATGCTCTTTACATGAGGATGATTTGATGGAATTTATGACAGTTTATGATAATAAAGAAGTAGATAATGACGAAGTCAAAGGTGAATTTCAACTATTAATAGCTATTAATAAATTGATTTATTTCCCAAAGGTTTGAAATTTGCTACAATTATGGAACAACATTTTCTTACTCATGATCCTAACATCGAGCGTGCATTAAAATTTTAACGTAACCTTAATCGAAGGATATTAAGAATCTTTAGAATTATGTAAGCAATTTAAGATTTCGATGCAATTTTCTTTAAAATGTTCCCAACATTCTACATTAACTTCTTAAAATGTATTTGAAAAATTGATTTTCCAGGGTCCAAAGGTACTATCTCCTCGAAAATATTAAGGCCCATTTGAATATATCACGGTTTTTTCCCCGAGTCGTGGTTTTCATATAAAACGTCTTAGTAATGAAACTCAGAGATTAGTTAAGAGAAGTGCGCGGGAGAATCCGTTACATATTTTCATATCAAATTATCAAAGTGAACTTTCATGAAGAGGTGTAAATGATAGATAAGAATTATATATATATGTTCACCCAGGTCTTCTTTTTCACGTTCTTTTGTTACACGATTTTAAAATAACACGGTACACGAATTTAACGAATTATTTTATTTTACACGAATTTTTTGTTCTAGCACTAATTCCCCCAAAATATGGAGATTCATACACTTTGAATGTGGACGATTTGATCAAATTCACTACAGTTTATTATAATAAATAAGTCGATAATGGTGAAGTCGAAGGTGAACAGCTGATTTAATTTTCGAGGGCTTGAAATGTGCTACAAGTATGGAACAGCATTTTCTTACTCATGATCCTGACATAGAGGGTGTATTAAAATTTCAACGATATGAAAAGTTTTGTGTATCATTTTAAGAATTATAGGAGAAATTTGAAACCTCTCCCTCCCCAAAAAAACCCCAATCCTTAATAACCAGACTTTGTTACAACAAAAAACCCAACAGAGGCCATTAACGACAGACGAAATCCTTCATTTGAATCAAAGTCAACAGTTGTGTTAGACATATCTGACACATCTACTGATGATAGCATTTTTGATCCAGTTCGAAATGAACGTGCACGTTTGTTATCAAGTAGCGATTAATATAGTTTCTAGTAGTTTTATTCTTAATTTCAATTTGAATTTTTTTTTATATTGTATGCACTTATAGACTGAAGTTTCACTGTATTCTAATTTTAATTTTTTTCCATAATGAAACCAAATTTTTTTTTGTTTTATAAATATATAATATATGGATTTCATTATGGCTTTTTTGTATAGTTTTTTTGGGAAAATAATTAGAGTTTTTCCACCTTACAGGATTTTTTAAGTTGTGAAACACATCCACAAATTTACCATATGTCGCATGTATTTTTTACACGATATTTTTGCACAGTTTTCTAAGGAGCGTGTCTACCGAATAAAAGAAAAGTTGGACGTATGTATTACGTAAAACAGTTTTGTTTTGAGCTTGAAATATTCCCAAAAATCTAACTAACCTTTTAACCTTTTAATGAAAAAGTTAAAAATTTATAAAGTGATTTTATAATATTACTCTTCCAACAATAATTGACGTTCACGTATGACATTTGACTAACAAATACATCAATCTAAATATAGAAAAAGGTGGTATGTGTTTTGTGTAAGATGGTTGATATTCATAAAATACTTTTTTTATGAATGCCTAGGGAAAATTCGGTGAAAAATGTATGAATTCTTAATTTAACTATTTTACAAAAAATAAGTAACGCCTTGATTTAAAAATACATGCCAAATTCTGTTACATGTATTAATTGCTATAGTTAGAAAAAATATCAAAGCATTTGGCATGATAGAAAAAAAACTTTTGCATTTTAAAAAGAAAATAAACTAGTTATTTTTCCTTTCTCAGATAAATCAGTTAGTTTTTACTAGCCATTGGGATGTGAATAAAAACAAATCCAAAAATCATAACTTTTTTAAATATAGTGCTTTCAGTTTTTGTGAGATTATAAAAAAATATATAAAGAATAGTTTTGACAAAAAATAAGTAAATTTCGATTTGATATTTTGACTGATTCTTGTGAATTGAATCGTACTGTTAATTAATTGAAAACTATCGTCAAAGTTAAATGCTTAAAGTTATATCAAAATCACTATCTTAAAATATAAGTTTTATAATAAAAATCAATTTTAAGCAAATTCTTTCTTTTTGAGTAATTTTAAATGGTATTCAAACGCTGAGTAGAGTTTTTAAGCTTACCATGAGTTGTGAAAACTGTTTTAAAAATTATTGCTAATTGCATAACTATTAATAACTTAATATATAGAAATAGATGTATAGAATGCACATAGAACTACAATATATTAGAAGATTACCTACTATCAAATATCCAAAATAAAAGTAAGTATTGCTGTAAAAAGAAGGAAAGGAAAGAAATCTCAAAGAAAGTCTGGGCAATCACATTATTCCTCCACCGATGAAAAAAATGAGCATAAAAAGTTTAACTCAGACCTTCATTTTACATATTAAAGTAGGCGGTAGAAAGTTACGACTTTACTTTTGATCTTTCAAACAATACCGACTCTAGAAAAATATTCCAAACCATGCCTTATTAGCATAGATAAACAAACTTTCCGTAATGTTATGAGTTTTTTGTGAACAGATGTTATAAATACTATTATTAGAAATCTCAATAGCGAAAGTTCATAGAAGAAAAGTTTTCACAAAAACTGTTTTGAAATCTTAATTTTTAAAACTATAAATGACAGTTACATACTTACAACACATATATCGTATTTTTCTGAACTGCATATTGAAACATTAATTCTTAAAGAAGAAAAACCTTATTTTCATCATATGGGAAATGCTCTATTGATCAGTTTCTGTATAATATTTTGTGGGTACAACTAAAACATATTTATTTAATACATGATAAAATTTGTTTCTCTTTCCCCAATGAATTTTTTCTTGTAAAACATGATGACCCAAAATGAAACTTTATATTATCACATGGTAAATTGATTAATCGTAAAAAATATCACACACAGAGGTTATTATTTTTCAATAACCCATATTTCTCTCACTTATAACACTTTTGAAAGGTTTGTATTTCTCTTTGTATAAGCCTAAATATTGATCTTCTAACAACATCAGTGCTGCTGATAAATTTCAATTATTGTTATGTGTGGATTAATAAACGTATATTATATACGCGACTTTCACATTCAAATAAGTATTTCGAAAGGATACTGGAAAAATAAATTGATATGATGTTCAGAACAAAATCTCTTATCCCTCTACCTGCCTCCAAAAAATCATTTCGAGATTTTAAAATTTCTAAAATTATTTCAAATATTCTGCAAGGTTAGAAAATCTAATATGTGACTTGAATGTAATGAATTAAAAAAGCATTCACGTGAATGAAATATTTGTAATTGAACTTCATAAGGGGACACAAATTTATACTTTGAAATACGGCAGAAACACTTATGAATATTGTCACAAGTCTCAGTGTCTCACCAAATCGTATATGGAAGGCTTGTTCTTTCATAAGGAGAGATTTCATGACGAGAAACAAAAACTGCGAGAAAAACATAATAGCGAAACACATTTGCACTAAAAGATTATGTGAAGGGGAGCTGTGCTTGAATTAAACTGACTATATACTGCTAATGGCGTAAATGTTGATACAGCGGTAACTACATCTCTTATGTGATATTCACAAAAGACATAAAAGATAAATGTATGCATAAAAGTTGGCTTTATCTTTTTTTCCTTTCTTTATAAAGATATTTCATTCTCACAGACACCATTACATTCCACGTAATTATTAGACGTCATTATCTTAAACAAAATAGGCTGCAGTCCAGAAAATTTTCTAATTTTTAAGTACCTTTTGCATAAAGCAGAAATAATTTCTGACTTCTATCAATTGTTGTGATAATTTGTAGTGTTTATGTTACATCTTTCAAGCTGCAGTTTACAAATACATGAGGAAATCATTTAAATTCATCCCGTGAGAAATTATACACAAAAGTAAATTCAGAACGAAAAAAAGTTCTTCATGTAATTAAATTTCATTCGAGCGAAAGAAAAAGTTTCAAATGTTTAATGGCTTACTTCTGAGACATAGTCAAAGAGGTTTTCATGGTGCACAACTACCTAATTAACTGCATATGCAAAGAGTTTAATTAATGGATAAGTTAAGATTTTAATTTTTAATCATGTGGCTTAAAAATTATAAGTTACATCAGTTATTCAACAAGAACATGGTTCTTTAAGGTTCATGCTTTTGAAATTGACAAATTCGCTCTACCAAATATTTTCTTTACTTCACGCTGACGTGTTGCATTACTATATACGTATTATTTCAAAAGGCGTTATTTTTAGCGTAATACTTCTAGCTATAAAACAAATCTTGATCTTTCAAAATAAAATTGTTTATTTGTAAATGTGATGTTATGAAAATTTTTATTGATGTTTAAAAGAGCGTGAGATAAGAACCAAAAATTTAAATAAAAATTATCGTTGTGACTTAGATAAACGTAAAAGTGTTAGTCTAATTATCTGGAGGGTAAATGCAAACATGAAACTATTTCTGCTTATATTAGCTGATTTTTGAAGGAATCTAAATATATTAAATACAAAAACGAATAAATTTCAGACACAGATAATGTTCTTATCTCCAATCGCTGTTTTAAATTTTCTAAATATCGAAATATTTCGGGATGACAAAAGATACATTGAAAGAAATTTAATTTATATTTTGAATAAGTACATAAAAGATTTAGAAAAATTGCTTCTACGAATAATTCATCACCAATCTTATTTCTGAAAAATGCGCAAGAGCAAAATATCGAAAAATAGGACTTTTTAAGAAGAATTAGTTTTTAAATAAGACTTATTCTTTCGGAAGTTGTCATGAGTACCGACTTCTTAGAGAAAATTAATGTTCCTTTTATTCAAAAGATAATTCAATTGTTATTCTTCACAAGTATAGTAGCAATTGGTTTCATACTTAATATTTTTCTTCGATTAATCAAACCATTTCCGTGATTCAACGTGCTATCGGAATGTTGACATGATTAATGGCATAAAATAACTAATTTTAATTTCTTATTTGCCCATTCTTAAAATTCTTTTCGAACTAAAATGGAATTTTAATTTTTTTCAACTGTTTGATTAATTGAAATTTTAAATTGCTAAACCAATATATAAATTCTACTAATTGTAAAAGTTAATTTGGGAAGAATTTTTTAGAACAATAGGGTTTGGTGCAACTCATGAACTTTTCATCCTTATCTATCAGTAGCATGTTGGTAAACTACGAATATACGCAAAAGTTTCAAATATCTTTATTATTCTAATTACAGTTCTCTATTTCATACACATCTAATTGTAAGATATATACATAAGCTTTTAGGACATTATCATTTAACTTTCATTATTTGTTAAAAATAAAATTTAAATAATAGCTCGAAAAAAATAGTGAAATGTGTGCGAGAATAAAATATTTAATTTTAAATAATAAATACTTTGAAAAAATTATAAATTTCGATTTATATATATATATTCATACCCATTTTAAATAAGCTTAAAAATTCTATATGTGTTGTTACTTATGCCGCCTGATCGACATTAACATCACATCAAGGTCCACGAAATTCATTGTGGAAAAGGGCTAGCAGTATGCTTGTCGTTAGCCGTAGCTTTGGGCACCATACAGGTGATAGCACGATTTTGCTCGGTTCCACCCCAATTTAGAGGAAGAACACCAAAGGGATGATCAGGGCCTCCCACCTCTCTTCCCCTTCCACCAACCCCACAAGAGGACTTGACTATTTAGAGTACCCCCATGCCTTGAAGGCACTATACATTAACAAACATCCACGTCTTCCCCGAGATTCAAATCCAGGCCCTAAGGCACAGCAGTCAGCGTCACTAATCACCATACCGGATGGGTTATATGTAATAGCCCTTAAAGGTACTTATTTTTTGAGGTGATAAAAATATATTTCCTTTCTTCCATGGAGTTTGTGGCCACAGTAGCCAAATGATCATGGTCATGAATTTATGTCCGGCCCTTTTGGGTCCTGTGTTCGAACCCTAGTGCAATCGAAAACGCCCCGTGTAGAAGGGCCAATGCACGTTAAATCTGTTGCTGATCAAAATCTCCACGTTACTGTAGAGAAGGGGTCGGCAACCTATGGCACGCAGTACAATTTTCAGTGACACTCTGCACTACTCAACAAATTTGTTCATTTTGGAATGGATGGAAGTTTATAAATTTGTAATGGATCTTATTTTCCAAACACTTTTAGAATTATGGACATTTACGGAACTACGAAAAAATCTGAAACATAATCATAAAGATAAATTTACAGCTATTTTGTAAATTATTGAATGTCATTGCTGGAGAGATTTAGTTATTTGAAGAGAAAAAATTGTATGCACTCTATTTTCCGCCTTTGTTTCTACATAACTCAGTAAAAAATATTTCCTCATATAAAAAATATTTCGAGTGCGCAAAGAAATCGTTTAACAACTGAATGCTCAGAATCGTGACAAATTAAAAGTCCCAAATTATACCCCTGATTTTGCGTTATGAAAATACAGTGGTGAGTGCACTATGTTCACATTTATTTAACCATAATGAAGGGAAATACGTGTTTTATGTCCTCTATCTTTAATTTTAATATAAATATGTTTAAAAATACATAATGTATGCACACAATTTTATTATTTTTTTAATTTCTGTTGAAGATATAGTTACATTTTATGCTGTTTATTTTTATATTAAGAGATATCTTTAAATGATGCAAAATTAATATATAATAAAATTGTAAATCCATATACACTCATGTCCATAAATTAAGGATAATTCAGAATCACACAGAAATTGAACTCTAAAATAAAAATTTCACCTGTAGAATTATCACACACATCTTGAAGAAGAATATGCAAATTACAGGAAACCACCAGATGGCGCGGATAGTACGTCACAATGACGAGAGTGTAAGAGAGGGGTATATAAGGAATGGTGGCAAAGAAGTAAAATTGTTCACGAGCGCTTTAAAAGCATTTCAGTGCAATAACCGCATAGTTATGGCACAAAGGAAGCATTTGGATGATTTTTTACGAGGTAGAAATATCGGACGACTGGAATGTGGACGTACCCAGCTGGAAGTATCCGAGGAACTTGGAATCGCCCAGAGTGTCATCTCCAGGCTTTGGCAACGATTCCAAGATGATGGTAATGTGAGTAGATGTTACAGCACAGGTCGCCCCCGAGTTACAACGCCGAATGAGGACCGGTATTTGGCAGTTACTGCCAAAAGAAACAGACGGAACACAGCATCAGACCTGTCTCGTCAGCTCTCTTCAGCTACCGGTACGACAATTTCAAGGCAGACCGTGTACAGACGCTTAGGGCACATTGGTCTATATGCTCGTAGGCCTTGTCAGATGTGTTCCCCTTACCGCAACTCACTGTCGCTTGCGATTAACCTGGAGTAGAGAGCATGCATTGTGGACACCGCAACAGTGGTCTTGTGTGATGTTTTCCGACGAGTCCAGGTTTAGTTTGCAGTCTGATTCTCGCCGGACTTTCATATGGAGAGCGCCAGGTACCCGTTACCACCAAGAGTACACCATTAAACGACACCGTTACGGTGGTGCAGGATGGCTTGTTTGCGGAGGAATTATTCTTGGTTCCAGAACTGACCTGCATGTTCAGAGTGTAACGATGGCAGGCCACATCTATCGGGATGTCATTCTGGAACAACTTGTACGTTTGTTTCGGGGTGCCATGGGTGCTGAATTTCTGTTTATGGACGACAACGCCCGTCCTCACCGTGCAAACATTGTCGACGAATGCCTTCAATCGGAGGATATAACCCGTATGGATTGGCCATCATACTCACCGGACTTGAATCCAATAGAGCATGTGTGGGATATGCTTGACAGACGAATTGCAGCCCGTCAACCCCCTCCCACCTGTCTACCGGAACTTCGGAGGGCATTGTTTGATGAGTGGTGTAATATTCCCCAAGATCAGATTGATAATTTGATACTCAGCATGCGTAGGCGTTGTAAGTCTTGTATTCCATCGTCCGGGAGACATACTCCGTATTAACCATCATACTAACCATGTTATACTGTTTTTTGTAAATAGGTTCTTTTTTGAAATTTGCTCCAGGGAGTAAAAATCGCAATTTTTATTAATTATGTCAAACATATAGCATCTTTTTTGTCCTTTGTCTTTTGTTTAATAAATAGACTTTACAAATAAGTCAAATTTGTTTTGCTTCTGTCTCTTTCTTTGCCTGAACATAATTATCCTTAATTTATGGACATGAGTGTAGTTGACCCCTATTCTCTAATTTTGTATACATTATCGAGGGAATCGAATTGTTTCTAATATGTCCTACTGTGTGGCACGCTCAATTATATTGGTAGGTAAAAGTTTGCATCACTTTTAATTTAAAAACGCTCAACCTTTACTTTTGGGGAGATTAAATTATGTTTAAAACCCGTTAGGTGGTAAACTAGAAATTAATTATCACACGAAGTCTTGGAGTGCTCAAGACCATTATGGATTAAAACCCCTCAAGAGAAAATTAACGTAAATTATTAAATATACGTATATATATATTCAAAATTTTTATTTATATACAATATTGTTTTTCAATCAACTTATAAATGGAATTAATATCGTTTCTATATCTAATTTTATTCCTTAAATGTACGAAAGAAATTTTACATCTCTTTCACAGGATTGATTGACTTATTGACTTAGGATTCCTAAATAATTTTCTGTTGCTGTAAATTCAAAAGGAATAGATTGTAATAATGTCCTATTAGCAGTTTTTCCTTATTTTTGTGTACTGCAATTAAATACTTGAATCAAGGAAATTTTTCAAACGAAACTTTTATACACATATCAATAGTAATAATCTCATTAGCAAGCCACCAATTTTTGAAATCCCGAGAAACTTTGCACGAAAAGATTTCGTCAATATTACTTCTAATGCCTAACTTTTTATACACCTTTTTTAATTAATAGTTCCTGTGACATATAGTAATAAACGTCCATAACAATATCCAGAACGATTAGACATTATTTTAATTATCCGTAGACACGGAACAATATTAGTCTTAAAAGGAACAAAACTCTTTCCTATTGTCGTTTTGATTTATCACATTCTCTTGCTTGTCACAATGGAAATGCTCGCAACATATGCAGTTATTGATTAAAAGGGTTACTTGTTTGTCATATACATTAGCAATAATTCCTCCCTCCCTATATTTGTTTTTTATATATATTTTGTATCTACTTATCTGCAGCGGATTAATATGTTTTGATATTAAACTGAAAGTTTTGTTACTTTGTTCTTGTCTTTAAAACTGTATTATAAACTGCTAGACTTAACAGTCTGTGATATTTATTGAGGAAAATATGATTGATTATGTAGAAATGCATTATATTGCTATTAAGGACTCTGATATTTATTAAAGAAATAAATATGAAAAAGTTATCGGAATTTTAAAGAAATTTAGAAAATTTTCTTAGTATTTCAGTTAAATGTTTTATTAAAAGTATGTCTTTTGGTTATTGAGTTCTTAAAAAAAAATATTCTTATTTGACAATAAGCGTGCTTTAAATTAATAGTAAAAGTTTCAAACGGTGGATTGGACTTATAGATCTTTTATTGTTTGTTCAATTTCAAATTCATATATATTTTCTTAAAATTTTTTTAAATAAATAGATATTGTTTTGATAAATACATTATTTTTCAGAATTAATATTTATCAAAGAGATTCTCTGAAATTATTTAATTTAATAAAGTAAAAGAAACCCTTAATATAAATAATTAAAAATAGAAAAAAGCCACTTATCCTAAATTGACTACATGACTTTTGTTTTTATTGAAAAAAAACTTTTACATATATAATAAAATGAAAATTAACAATTATTTCAATTTCGGAAAAAAATGCGCTGACATTCACTCTCGTCGCGCGCTCCCGCGGATATAAAAATAATATTTTAAATTTAGATCACAGAACTTTTTCGAAAGTTTTTATTATTCATTGTTTATATAACATTTTCCTATATAATTATTATTAAATTATTATAATATACTTAAAAACTTCGTACTAATTTTGGTATTTCGAATTACATATTAAAAAGTATACTTTTTATGTCATTCATGTAAACATAATGGATGCATCCGCTTTTTTCAGATCAATTTTTAGTATTAACTTGATAAAACATTATGAATGATTTTGGTATAATGTACATTTTAATTTAATTTAAATATACATAAGTTTATTCATTCAGGTTTAAAGATTCAGTTATCAAAACAACATTAGATTTAAAACATTTCTTCTGGAAGTCTCTTCCCAAAATGCATTAAAACATTTTTAAAATTAACAAGCAGCGTACATTCAGTCTTTCTCTTGAACGTAAGAAAGATATTAATTTCGAATGATTATAATGCAAATAACCAATCATAAATCTGAATTTAAATTATTTCTCCATTCACTACAAGTAGAGATAATAAATAATAAAACCAGAAAGAATGCTGTTTTTAATTCTCTCCGAATCAATGAAAGAATCCTTTTCACGCAATTTCAGCTATTTCGTGTGTTAAGCTTGCGAGCATTAGTTTATCTTTTTGGTCCATTGCTAATGGCTCAATCGGTAAAAGAGCTGTCTTTAACAATATGAAATAGAAAAGTGTGTGTATGTGTAGAAGCAAAACTAGCCGAAATAATGGCATTTCCATGCACGATATCGAGTCGATAAGGAGGCTAATTTTAAAACATTGATCATTTTCTTCAAGTTCTTATTTTCAAATTATTTCCTCAAAAATGCGGGATAAAAATATTAATTAACTCAGTTTTGTTTTCTTAACACCGATAATTCAATTTGAAAAGCGCTCTCTGAAAATGTAAAGGAAAGAATATTAAAAATTGGATCGCTGCTAGGATGTTCTTAAAATATTTCGATAAATATTCTTTCCCCTGGATGTGATTAGACAAAGAAGTTTTTAAAGAATGTGCCATTCTGGTACAAATAAACAACATTTGCTTCTGAATCATAAAATTAATTAGATAGAAGATAGCGGACTGTTTTAGCATCTTATACATGTGTACTTATCTAAACTTTTTTTACTCTGATTGAGAATTTTATACCTATACAATAAAGAAATAAAAAGTTGTTTCAAAAATTCAAAAAAAAAACTCAAATTGAAAACGTTGATTTGTAAAATTTTAAAGCTGACAATAGAAATCCGGGGAATGTGATCCCACTACTCAAACATCCTCTTCATTATCTAGTAATGTTTCTGTATTTTGAAGTCCGTAACCAAAAGTCCTTTTTGTCTTACTATATTTTCATTTATTTAAGCCTAAATGCAGTAGTCCAAAAATGTTATGATCTTAGAGTAATGTAAGCATAAATATCGTTTTTGAATAATTTTCAACAATACAAAAAATAAATATTAATTAAAGGAAATAGTTATTTTATAGATTACATTAGTAAAACTAAAGTTTCTTTAAACTGAGACTTTCTTCATTGCTAAATTTCCATATAAAATAAATGTTATTAACATTGAACTTATTTCAGGAGGTACAATCACTGTAAGACATTAAACATTTTATCTAACACAAATACATAAAACTTAGCCTACTAAATGTGCGTTAGGTTCATTGTTAAACCATTGCATTCTTGGGAAATAATCAAGCAAAATTCTGGTTTAAAAAAAAGCTGAATATGTGTAAAAAACGAAATAAAACAAGGGAGAACAACTTAATTGAAAACTTGATAAAGAAGTCAGACCACAATGAAAAGATTTTTTTTTAATTTTGACTATAAAAAAGTGATTAATTTAACACAAAAAATGTAATAAAAATCTCAATTTTTTTCTTTTATTCAATTATCGTTCTATTTTTTCCATTAAAATACTCACAAGATTTGGGAATTGAGACGAGCCTTATTTCTCTTCTTGAATTCTAAGATTTAGCATGATTCTCGATACAGTGTAGAGCTGTATTGGCAATCTAGTTTTATTTCATAGAATGTTCATTTTAAGGATACAAAAAAGTCAAAAAGAAAGTTCCAAATTGGAAATCGACAGGGTAATGTAATACATTCTATCGTTTTAATTTCTGAACAGGGGGTGTTTTGTTCTAAAGCTTAAAATTGCCCGAGGGAATACTCAATTGTGAAAAAAATAAAGTCTTGAAGCTACGAATTCAATCATTTTTTATTCATTGGGTCTCAAATAAAACGTCTCTGGGAGAAATTGAAATTATTTTCTCCCTTTCTGAACAAGCCGCTGCACTCGATTAGGTAATCGATTTTAATTATTAAATGTCTTTTATTAAAATGTGCCCAATTCCTCAACAGGCATCAAGCCAGACGCAAAATGTTAATTAAATACGTTTCAATCGATGCTCTGGAAACTATTGCTGCTGCTCTAGTGAAATGATTGACTTTCTTCTGTTTCCCGACGTCACTTTGATTAACAACTCATGAGTTTTGGAGAAAGAGTGTCGGAATTTTTAAGGTGTCGTTTTAATGAAATGTCATTCGCCGACGCTTCAAACTGTCATTTTCCATGCAAGGTGCGATAATTACGTCGCTGTTTTCACTTTGCAGTTTGTCTTTACAGCTCTGAAGGATTCGCTTGTTTGCACTTTCCGATGGTCATAAATTTCCGAGGCATTTAACTGTTCAGCCGACGAAATTTCAGCGCGCAGGGTAAGATAGTTCAACTGTTTTAATTAATCTTCTGTTTTTCAAATGCGTTATTCACCCTAGCGAGCGTATTTTTATTTACATACATAAAAACCTCGCTGTATTCATATAATTTTATGAACACACATGTTCAAAACCCTATGCTGCTCCTTATATATTCTACGTTTGTTATTCGCATTAATTTGAAGCTTTCAAAGTATAGGTTATTCATAATTCCCTCCAGGGTTATGAAGCTCTATAATAAAAAGCTAAGAATACAGCGAGGGAAAAAACATTTTAAGGAATACAGAAACCATTCAAGTTTCATTTACATACCTTACAGGAGTTCCGTGTGTGTTATACATGGCATACATCAATGTGATAGTACAGTTCCAGCAACACTTTACTCAACAGGGAACTATGAAAGTTATGTTTTTTTCTGTATTCTTTTAAATGTTCTTTTTTACCGCGCGCGTGCGTATCTTAGTTTCTTTTACTATAACGATAGCGCTTCGAAACCCCGGAGAAAGAATTATAAATAACCCCATATTTTGCTATTATAAATCCCGAAATCTTAGAATTCTTAAATGTGGTAACTTGGTGATTGAATAACAAACCCATAACTGACTTTACATACCTTTATGTTCACTAACCACAAAAAGCGCAAAATTAAAGGGTGAAAAAGAGAGACGATATTTTATAAGAAATATTTAAACTACGAATGATTTAGTAATTCAAGATTTACATTTTTTATCCTTCACATATTTAAAATTTTCTAACTTGAATGTTGAATATTTAATTTTTGGTAATAACAGAAAATAATTCTTTTCTTTAATCCATCCTTCCGAGAAGAGAAATTGAATGCCTTACAACTTCTTTTCCATTCTGAAAGTCACAAAAAAATGACAATTCCTAAAAGTACTCACAAGAAAGGGAAATTATTTAAAAGCTAGAGAATTTTAAAGTATAAGATTATTGAAAAGGGCCTCGATGCTTTTGATTTTTATTGATCAAATCTGCGTTTATTCTGGGAAGGAATATCGTCTTTCAATTGAAGTTAAATTTGGAATAAATTCTTGGAAAATTCTATTTTTAAAAATTTCGGAATAAATTCCCGGAATATTTTTACGTAAATAAAAATGAATTTAACATTAAAGGATAGTACAGTTAAAAATAGCAATATTTTAACTATAATATTAAGGAAAAGCCTTTTCTCTTTCAAAACTGATGTTAAATTAATTTGTAAATGAATTTTGAATTATTTTTTTCATCTTTTATCTCAGAATAAATTTGGAATTACATTAGCTGTGTTCCTCAAGATTGAATTTTATGTATTTCTATATATATATTGGTTTCACAGAATTTTTCCTTTCTCATTTGTGATGTAAGATATTTAATATGACCATCATTTTTTATATTTATTATCATTACATATATTCAACATTACATTGCACATATTTTTTTAGGCTTACTTAAATTAATTGAATAATATAATTTCACTGGCTATGTAAGTTGATATCGAGTCTAACCTAATCAACAGATTGCTCCTTTTTTAATAGTTTACAGAAACCCACTTGGATTGAAGAGATAATTGAATTTATGCGTTTTTTTAAAAAGAAAACGTCCCTTTTATCAGTTTATAAGCTAATTCAAATTCAATTTTTCTTTTTCATTTAAAGTGGTTAGAACTTATTATTTTTAAATATTGTCAAAAATAATCATATAGGCGTTATATATAGATATACATAACATTTGAAATGCAATGGCGTATTCCATTGAAATTTAAAACAAAAATTAAGCAACCAATTAAATTGTAGTTAAATTATCCTTTTAAATAGTCAGGTACTCAATTTATTTTTTAATATTCGAGTTCTGTTATTTTTAAGGCTATTAAAATCAGTACACAAATATTATGAACTTAAATTTACATTATTTTGTTAATTTTTGATTATATTTCAGTCAATAACTGATCCAATGGGAAACATTAATTAAGAAATGTTATTAGAAAATTATTTGTTTTTTTTCATTACAAGCATTTTAGATAATAAGGAACTCATGTTTATGTAATTTCAATAATATTAAGGCTAAAAAATTTTATATACGTTAATTATGTATCAATTTGTAATATCGTGCATATTCTTAAGTTTACTTATTTAATTATTCTCGAGGTAATTCCTTTTATATATACAGAGCACCCAAAAAATATCCTCTAAACTCTACATCGCTATATTCTTCGCTTGGATTACATAAAAAATGCCCAAAGAACTGTTCTTGTACGATCCGTAGTTTAGGAGAAAAATACGAAAAACAAAGTATGATGGTAACAAGAAAAAAACATCGTAGTGAACACACCAATTGCAGTATTTGCAAATATTTAAAAAGGCAGATGTTCAAAGTGTCCCCCTATAAAGTGAGAGTCTCCGTAGAATGGATGAGAGAAAGCATCGCAGAAGCACGATGTTCACCGAAGTTCAAGCAGCATCTTGGTGAGCAACAAAGTCTGTTAGTGTAGTCACTCGTCTCGAATACTGATTTTTGGAGATTGCTTCATAGGAAAAAATCCAATTGTGTTATGTCTAGTGATCGTGGTGGCCATAGTACTGGACCCTCGTGTCCGATCCAGTGGCCGGCGTATGTCATATCCAGCCAATTACGTACAGAAGCGCAGAAATGCGCCGGAGCCCCATCATGAACAAACATGCATCATCATCATTAATTCATTCATCATCATTTACTATATTTGCCTCGTGTAATTGTACAGGTACAGTTCTTTGGGCATTTTTTATGTTCTCCCTAAGAGGAATCTGGCTGTGCAGGGTTTGGACATTATTTTTGGGACACATTGTATTTGCATATGTAACAAAAGTAAACATTCGTAGATATGTCTATGAAGAGTGATAACGCATGTTACCGTAACTTTTTTTTTGTTGCTGAAAGCAGTGCATATTCTATTTTTTATAATAGCAAAACTGTTTAGCATAAATTAAATGTATGTAAAATTAAAATAAGTCAACGCACACAGTTTAAATACAAAAAATAATCAATACATTTTATATTAATTTTACCCTTCGCAACGAACAACTTTCTTCACTTGTAGCTGATGTATGAGGAAGAAATATGAGAGAATTGTAAAATGTAAAAGCAAAGTTCTTTATTGTAAAGTTTTACATTGAAATAAATGTCGAACTAAAAAGTATAATCTTTTTTAACACTACATGTGTATTGTAAAATATTTTTATCTTGAACATTAATTAAAATCCATGAAACAGTTTTTTTTTATTTTGAAGTAAAAAAAGCATCCTTAGAAAACAAAACTTTATTGTATGTATTTATTTATTTTAAATTACAGTTCACATTCTGTATTTATCACCAAATATATAGCTGGAATTTAAAAATAAAATGCATGATGATTAGTTTGCAACAGTTGCATAGTTTCATTTCTTAATATTACACAGATACTCTTAGGGATAGGAGTACAGGGATTTCTTAGTACACTCATGTCCATAAATTAAGGATAATGAAGTTCAGGCAAAGAAAGAGACAGAAGCAAAACAAATTTCACTTATTTGTAAAGTCTATTTATTAAACAAAAGGTAAAGAGCAAAAAAAAGATGCTATATGTTTGACATAATTAATAAAAATTGCGATTTTTACTCCCTGGAGCAAATTTTAAAAAAGAACCTATTTACAAAAAACAGTATAACATGGTTAGTGTGATGGTTAATACGGAGTATGTCTCCCGGACGATGCAATATAGGCAGGCCTTACAACGCCTACGCATACTGAGTATCAAATTATCAATCTGATCTTGGGGAATATTACACCACTCATCAAGCAATGCCCTCCGAAGTTCCGGTAGACAGGTGGGAGGGGGTTGACGGGCTGCAATTCGTCGGTCAAGCATATCCCACACATGCTCTATTGGATTCAAGTCCGGTGAGTATGCTGGCCAATCCATACGGGTGATATCCTCCGTTGAAGGCATTCGTCTACAATGTTTGCACGGTGAGGACGGACGTTGTCATCCATAAACAGAAATTCAGCACAGCTTATATATAGCTAAGACTTCTCTACCGACCATTAAGTCGGATTTTGGAAAAAATTCACATTACTTTCGAAAATTTAAAAATTCTCTACTCTGATAAGTTAAAATATGTGTGAATATATATAAATCCATTTCTGAATTATATATTTCATTATATATTTATCATATAGCTTCAAAGCAAAATTAAGATATATGAATCTAAAAGAAATACTTCTAAAATATACAAGTGTGCGTTTCAGTACTTTACAAAGAAGACCATTATATTTTGTATTTTATTTCTTCTTGAAGAACATGGGATTTTGATAAATAAAAAGTGTGGTTTTTTATTACTGAATGTTCTTAGAATAACAGGTTTTGTTTGCCTATCTTGTGGTTTCACAATATCGTTATAATATTTATTTTTTCAATCATAGAAAATTCATAAAAAAATTTGGAAGATGGCTTAATCGTACACAGTTTATTGGATACTCAAATTATTTTTCCTTTTATAAGAAAGATAGGGAACTTTCCCATTTAACTTGCCTCGTATTCCTCCTTCTAAAAATAATAAGTATATCATTTGTTGTTCAATAATATTAAACTTGTAAGAGCGCTATTGTATCCTTTGCGTCATCTTTTCGTGCTAGTCAATTTGGCAAGTATGTTTGTAGCTTTAACAAATTGTCTAGATAACTATTTCTGTTTCCTTTTTAATAAGAAATTGGTGATTTGATCTTGTTTACGTTTGTAAGTTTCAGGCATTGTTATTCACTAAGCAGCATGTTATTTTTAAAATCTTGGAAAGGAAGAATCGAAAAGCTTTTGTATTTTTTCTTAACTACTTAAACAGAGTATATAAGAAAGGAAGGTATATTTATTTATAATATATTACTTACTGACTCTAAGTATAACTCGAATGTTCAGGGAATCAGGATCAATTTATCTACAATTTTGGAAAACAGAAATAGGACCTTTAAAAGGAAAATAACATGTTTACTCTAAAGATAACTTCAGTTTAGTAAATTACCCATAATTATTTTTATTTTGGCTTATTTTTGAAACAGTGATTAATTTGTATAATTATGCGTTTTATAATTATAACAATGAAAAATAAATGCAACATTCTTTACCTTCAAAAATTCGAAAAATTTATCTAAACAAATAAAAAATGGAGCACTGAACACATCATTTTGTTATCTTTTTTTTTCTATTATATCTATATTTTAAAATTCAATAAAGCTTATAATTTTCTTAAAATCAATGTTCTTTTTTATTATATTAGTGAAATACGTCTCTAATACTTTTTCTTATGAATAGATATTATTTTATGTGTACGCATTAAGTAATTGGCTTTTTTCATAATTTCTGGAATAATAATAATGTGTATTTCAACCATTTATTTGAGGAACAAAAAAGTGATCAGAAGATTCGAGTAGACAAGGCTTAGTAAGCTTAGGCAAACTAAAGATTTAGCTACTTTTGAGATGAAAAATCAGATACGTAAAATAATTGAATGTAAAAATGATTTATAGAAGTTAATTACCTATTTAATTTAAGCAAATAATTTAAAATCTTAGCGTAATAATTCAGTTTTCTTTGAACCGTTAAGAGTTAAATATTTTTTTTGCAAGTGGGATGAGAATAAAAAATATTATTGTCACTTTCTTGATGACTGTACTAAGAAAAAACTACTTAAGGTAACTAACAAGCCTAAAATGAATTTTGCCAAAAATTGACAATTTTTTTATGATTTTATTTTATAGACCATCTTATTAGCTTTATAAAAATACCAAGTTTATTATTTTCCTTTCACTAGAACAAAAACTACAAGTATTTTAGTAAAAGCACATGCCCCATTACTTTAAGCAAGATGTCATACTTTAAAACGCGTTTTACTCGAAATGTGTTTTTTTTAAATACTCAAGGGACAGCGATTGCTATAAAAGTTTTGAAAATAATTAACTAAATTTTTTGTGTATGTTCTTTATAATAGTAGTAGGAGTGATTTAACCTTCAGATTTATCAATCACTGTTTTATTACAAAATTTACAGTCAAATAATATATTAATACACTCAGGAACATTGAAAATAGCGACCCAAGAAGAAAGCATCGGATTGAAATGAAATTTAATACACATAATGACACAGATGAGAGATTTACTTGATCTCAAAAACAAGACAATTAATCGAATGCAGGGTGTGCAACGACACAAATACTGGGCAACTTCAATAGCGCGTTGGACCACCTCCAGTTGCAATACATGCCATCACACGGTCCGGCATTGAGTTGATTAGACACCTTATGTTGTCCTGAGGCAGATGGGCCCACAAATCTTGAACAGCCAACTCTAAATCATGTACAGAGTGACACGATGGCATCTGCCGTTTTAGCTGATCCCACACGTGTTCTACAGGGGACAAATCGGGGGAGCGGGCCGGTCATGGAAGAGTCTGAAAATGACGTAGGAAGTCTTGAGCAACTCTTGCTGTATGCGGACGAGCATTATCTTGCTGGAAAATTGCCCCTGGGAGACCATTTAGGAAAGGTCCTACATGGGGTCGAAGAATATCATCAACGTAACGTTGGCCCGTTAAGGTTCCACGCATCACAATTAAAGTGGACCGGCTATCATAGGCTATGGCCCCCCAGACCATTATACCAGCTGTGCGGGCAGTGTGACGTAGAACAGTGTGGGGGGATTGTACCGCTCACCAGGGCACCTCTACACCCGTACACGGTTATCATCTGTCCCCAAAACAAACCGGGATTCATCACTAAACACAACCTATTGCCAATCTGTGACATTCCACATTGATCTGGCTTGGCACCACTGTAGACGCAGTTGCCGATGTTCCGGTGTTAAAGGGAGTGCACGGAAAGGGCGCTTGGATTTAAGATTTGCTTCTGCAAGGTGTCTGGAAATTGTTTGTGGAACAATTGCTACGCCTACGTCTGCTCGTATCGTTGAACGAGTCACTGTGAGGTCCACAAGTGCTTGCCGCACGATCCCTCGATCCTCTCTCCTCGTGGTCTTCCTGGTCGCTCCAGACCCGGTTTTCCGCGCGTGGGTACCTTCTCGTGTCCACTGCTGCCAACAATTTCTAACGGCACACTCCGAACGATCCACCTGGCCAGCAACATGGCGCGTCGACCAGCCTGCAGTTTTCATCCCGATGATCAGGCCTCTCTCAAACTCGCTTAACTGTGAGAAATGTCTTCTAGCACGTTTACCTGGCATGTTTCGCTTACCAAAGTCTTCCTACAATCGGCGGGTAATCGTCACGTTTATGAATCTTCGTATCTGTATCTGTCACCGGAGACTGGAACTTGGTCAAGTTCCTCCGCTCCGTATCTGGAATTTTAGAGACTTTGCGATGTTTTCGTGGTTTGGGGTGGTGCTTCGTGGAGTGTGAGCCAATCGGGGTGAAGTACTTGGAAACTGTGGCGAGGATTGCCATTGGTAGTGAACTGCTGGTATTGAATAACTGCCCGGTTCGTTTGAAAAAGTGATTAAACTATTGAGATCAATAAAATTGGCATGGTATTGAGGAGAGAATTTACTCGTCTAGGAAGGCTTCTAGTAGTAGATAAGCCTGTGTTTTGGGATCTTTGATTTCTTTGATTTTATTGATATTTTTTAATAAATTAGGGTATTGTTTTAGGATATTTTTGACTATTTTGAAAAGGTCTATAAAACTCTGGATGTCGCTTGCGCTACATTCAGGGTCATTAAATAATTTAGTTTGGGGATGGCTTTGTCTTTCTTGGTTATTATTGTTACTGTTTTTAGGGGGGGGGATGCGTTTTGTTTTCAGTTTTACCTGCTGCGATGTTAGCGAAGGAAAAACCCTCTACAACATTTTTGCTGGTAAAGTTTCTGTGGTTTCTAGCGGCTATGGGTGCACCTTTCTTGGGTTTGGGGAAACTGGGACATTTAGTATAACAGGCCGTATGGCCATAAATTTTACAATTAATGCAGTAGGGGTTATCTTGACGCTCTTTGATACTGCATTCTTCCGTTGGGTGTTCCTCTCCGCACTTTAGGCATCTGACTTTCATGTGGCAATTGGCCGCTGTGTGGTAGAAGTTGTTACATCTGTAACATTGAGTGGTACCCTTAATAGAGTACCCCTCTACTACTATCTGCACATAACCAAGATGCGTGAGTTCAAAAACTCGGGTGTTGACCTCGTTTCTGGGGAGGGTGACCATAAAAAAGGGTAATGGGAGCTTTGTTCGTTTGGAAATTAACTGATGAGAACTGGTTATAGTGAAACCTTGTTCTTCAAGATCAAGGGTTATTAATTCTGGGGTAGTATATCTAGGGAGGCCTTTAATTACTATTTTAATGGGTCTAATTTCTTTTGGGGTTATTACATAGAATTGGTAATTTTTATCCTGCTCAAGTAAATGTTGGAGATCACGGTATTCTTCATCGGTGTCTGTGAAAATTCTAAGGTTTTCACCTGCAGTTTTAATATTGGCATTAGGAAATTTTGATTTAATACAATTAATTTGATCTCTAAAAATTTTTTCTTGAATTTTAAACATTATAGGGGGGGAGGCTTGCGAGTGGGGGGGGGTATCTTGTGATAATTGAATGGGTTGTGAATCCTGATTTTCGAGATTATCCAAATTATTTTGGGTCTCGATAGGTTCAAGTTCTTTGGTTGGGGTGATCGGCCGGGCGGTTCTTTTAGGAAAGACAAAGCCATCCTTATCAGTCTTTATGCCTTTTCGCTTTTGCGGAGGCTTAGTTATTAAATCGGGATCTGAGTTTTTAGGTTTAAGAACCGTATGATCAGGGCAGTCAGGGTCAATACAGGGTGGAATAATAGCAAGTTCACTTACCATGAGTTGCCTTTTTCTTATGGATTCCATCTTTGCACTATTTGTTATCTGCAGTAGATCATCATTTGCAGGGCATTTGGGTAGGGATTCCAGCTTGGCGTATCCAATGATCATTTCTTCCAGTCCTTGTACTTGCGAAATGAACCATGCTCTCTTTTTGCAGTCCGAGTACTTGCGTACACGTGGCGGCATCAATATACGAAGTTCGTCGTTGCTTGGAATGTTCGAATTCGTAGAAATGTCGGAACAAACCGAATGTGCATCCATATCTGAGTCCGTGTCTGTCATCGTCGTATCTTTAGAGGCAACCCCCTTAACCATAAAAGTCCTAAAAAGGACTGTAAGGGTTTTTAAGTGCTCTCTTCCTATGCGTTGAAAAAATTCTGGGAGCTCAGACAAATCACGTCTGAACTGCTCGGCTACCAAGTCTCGAATGATGTACCTTTATGAATCTTAGAATTTGCGCTGGCTTATATAGCACCCTCTTCCTGATTGTAGCGCCACCTCGGCGTGTATGAGCATGTGTATGGGCACAAAACTTGGATCATTTGCGTATCACATTACGCTGTACTTATTTGCAAAGTTTCGCGATTGTACTTAGATTCCTTCTTGGGTCACTATTTTCAATGTTCCTGAGTGTATAATCACTGTTTGTTTAAGCAGTTTTATATAATAACTAAGATAAAGTGCTCTAGTTTTTGTAAAAATTAAAATATCTCTTATCCTGACGGTCATTTTAAAAATGAATAGCATAGCAATACATCAGAATTGAAAAGATTTTATGTTATTTTTTTGTAAATTTTTACCCTTTTTTTCCATTTTAGTAATAAGGATTTCTTTTTCTCTTCTTAATTTTAGCATATTTTTCTTAAAATCTAAAAATCACAAAAAAAAAAAAAAAAAAATCTCCATATCTGCATTTTTTTTTTTTTAAATTGTCGCAAGTAGTCGGATACCTTAAGAGAAATTTTAAATAAGTGAAAATGAAGAGAGAGAATAGTGGAAATTGCACAACTTATGACCAAATCTAAATTCGACTCATTGCAATTAAAATTATTGCCAACTACTCGAAGAGAAAGGGCAACTACATATCCTTACACTGAAATAACTTACTTTTCTGCTTCTGCTTCCAAGAGAACATTGTATACAAAATTACAAGATACAATTCGCGGTTACTTTTAACTTATTTGCATATACTTACTTCGCAAAATGAACGTAGATTGTCAGATCGAATGGATTGTACAGAAAAATCTATCTAAATGAAGCAATAAAAATAAAAACCAAAATAACTACTAATATTTTTGTATTCACAATATTTTGAATTTATTGCGCTATAGTATTCATGTTAAAAAAAACTGATTCAGTTTGATCTGTACTAAAAAATAGATAATATTCGATCCATTGCTAATTATGAAGTTTAATCTATTAAAAAACTTAGATGAAGCTTATCCTGTATGACTGTCTTCGAACGAATAAAAAATAAATAAATGGAATAAATAAAAGATATCTTTAAATTTAACTCTTGATTTTAAAAAAATCTGAAGAAACCAAAGCGTATTAACTATTTTAAGATATTAAAAGAATTTAAACATTTGCAAATTTAAGTCAGAAAATGAAGTACACTTCTTTTGATACAACAATCATTTCTTCCCCTCCCCCTTTCTTTCTTTAACTACACTTGTCCCTTTTTTCTTACAAAGTAAAAAAAAATCCGTTTTGATAAGTATCAAAATTACAGAACTGTTCATTTAAAATATTTTTTATGTACAGATGTTATGTTATAAACAGCGCTTATCCAGAAATTTCTGTATCAATTATACAGTTAAATTCTAGACGTCAAATCAAAAACTTACTTCATACATAAAAAATAACTTTGATTTTGGTCAGTGAAAACTTCCTTCTATAGTATACAGTTGTGCATATCGGGGTTCGTGGATTTTATGCTGCGAGTCCTAAAGAGCGAAACAGTTCTTTAAGAGCAATTGAAATTTATTGTAGAAAAACAATCCTTAAAAATAAAGGATGCATCTGCAAAATTCGAACAGTAAGTCTCAGAAGGTTCTCTATCTTTTTCAGCACCCAGACACAACCATCAGTGTCTAAAAATACAGGTACGTAATGTTTAAGTTTTTCCGCACACAAGCAACCTCTTCAACGGCTGAAATTTTATGGACTCAGTTTCGGGAAGGGTCCTGTATTTATAGTCTGCGCGGCTGCCTACCAGCTCTTTCTCGAAAATTCCGCTTACGTCATGGATCATAATGTTAATTTATTTCTCCAGTAATTTCCAGAAGCATCCAAAAGATAACCAAGTCGCCAAAAATGATGCCAACTTGGATGTATCTCCGATACTTTGCCGTTTAATGTAAGGGACGATGTTGCTTAAGAATATTACAACTTTTATCACAAAATAAATATAACAGAAACTAATATTAACGTATTAAACATTATTTGTGCTATTTTAAGCATTAATTACACAAAATTCGTAGCAATATCAATCATAAATATTTCTTACAACCAAAATAGCTTTTTTTTCTTTCTTTTTTGTGAAAATAAATGTGATTTTTTCTTCTCATAAGGATGAAAGCCCATTTTAATCCCTTGGAAAATGGTGAATTTTAATGATTTCAGAGTTGTGTTGAAAACAGCAAGAGAATCGCATCAATATCTTTTCTAACTGAATATAAATAAGAATTGTTTTGTATTTTTTTAAAAGATTTTTTAAGGCATGTTTTTATGAAATAGTAGTGCTTACTTAATATTTTTATGTTATGTTACTTGGTATAGAATTATCTATTTGGACTTCAAAAAGTTACAATTTTCTTCATATTACATAGGTACAAACGTCCTCACGTTGGTGGGTGTCGAAGATAGGAGGGGAGGGCCAGTTCAAGTGTTGTCCTTCTCACTTGACCATGGTTTGGAATTACGAGGTTCGTCACCAATAGCTCTCGTTTAGCTTCGTAGTGCGATGAAAAACTCTCACAAATTCTTCATATTACATCACGTACGCGTACAGCTTGTAACGGCTCTATGCACGAGCCTCCACTAATCCTCTTGGGATAAATCTGTTTCTTTTAAATGTTGTTCTATTAAAAACTTTCTCCCGAAGAAGACACGGTTTATACAAATGAGGTGTTATATTTAAGCATAAAATTTTAGGTACGCAAAGTTAGTGGTTAGTGGAAAGTAGTTGAGAGCAAGTCGAGAGTTACTCGACAATTAATTGCTAAATGATTTGATTGATAATTGACGATTTAGTCAATAAGATAGAATTTAATAATAAAGACCGGAGGTCAAACAACTAAGAATGGAATTACGGAAATTTAGACCGTAGACATCCGAAATGTCCAAGAGTAAGTTAGTTGAATTGTAATCAAATATAAGTATCTTTTCTGCCGTGATTTTGCTCCTATACTTGGTAAAAGTGTGCATTTCCTACCCTCGGTTGTTAATTTTAGTGTGAGGGAATAATAAATTAAAACTGTTCTGATTATGGCTGTTCTTCCTTCTAATCCTTAAACACCAATAAACGCAACAGCACGTTTATTGCAAGCTCTTTTGAAACATATTTAAAATGCAAGATCTTCACTTATTGTTATAATCATAGTTCTGTGGGCCGTGGGTAGCCTAGTGGTTAGAGCATCGGACGCCAGACCGGAAGGCCTGGGTTCGATGCCCGATGCCACCAAATACTCGCCGAGTACAAACCGAGAACATGCTCGTTAAACCTGTGGGTCCGAATGGTGTCGCCATCTATCGTGAGCAAAATCGTGCTGTCACCTTCATGGGCTCAAAGCTTAGGCTTATGACAGAAGTATCTCTAGCCCGTTGCCATGATAAATTTCGTGGGCGTAGATCTGACTACGTCAGACAGGTGGCATAAGCAACAACAACATCATAGTTCTCATGGACGACAGAATACTTGTTGCACTTGTGGCACTTCTGTCTTGTTCTATTTCTCAGGGAAAGAAAAATTATTGAGTTCTTAACTTAAGGAAGCCCAGTGGCTGAATGGTTAGTGCATCGCGCTTCCACACCACAGGTCCGAGGTTCAAACCCCAGGCTGGACAAGGTTGACTCAGCCTTTCATCCCATCAGTGGGTCGATAAAAGGAGAACCAAGCTTACTTGGGGACCAAACACTGGGGGGTTCGCTTCAGGCTGACCACCTGATCGGAACATCTGCTCATGCACCCCAGTGCCCAATGGTCACGTATACTGAGATGGGCACAGTAGGCCTTGGCCCTCATGGGCTGTTGCGCCACTGAGTCTGAGAGTTCTTAACTTAAGAAAATAATACCAAAAAAATGGTCTGCAACTCTTGCGTGCTTATTTTTCAAAATAAAAGAATTCAGGAGATAAATAATCATTTTTCACTGAGAATTTGATTGTAGTAAGTCGATCAATACAATTGTTTTGAAGAATGTTATCTAGAGAAAAAATCCAGTTGCTTCAATTCAAAATAAATAGAAAACTGTTGGAATTAGTAAAAGTGTAGTTGATTTTTGAAAATAAAGCTCTGAAAGAGTACTATGGAATATCTTCCCTGCTATAGTTGACAGAAACTGATATGCTTACAAATTGTCATCACTTATTGTGTAATTACTTTCGAGTATTAATAGCAGCTAAAATTTACACACACACACACATCTTTGTCTTCAGAATTCAAAAGATCACAATATTTTTGAAATCCATAAAGTAATTTAGCGCTACACACACATGCACAAACCCAAAATTTAACAAAGCTTTATGCATGTGTTTAAAAAACCATCCCAATTTTTTCATGCATATTTTTTTTTGGCAATGTATTTGAAAAAACTAGTTTCAATACTTCTGTTTAGCTAATTTTTTATAAAATTTAAACCACCAACCATTAGCACAACGAAGATATCACACGTTTAGTTTTTTCAACATAGTTTCGAGGGTCACGTAATTATCACGTTGCATATAAATAGCGAGTAAAAACAGTCATGGTTTTATACAAAAATAAATAGATAAAAGTGTCACCAACGTTTGGAGGCTGTGAGTTATAACTGGTAGCGGCTAAACTACATTTTAATTGAAGACTAACTTAATTTTTTAGATAAAGAAAGCTTGCATCTAAGATTTTAAAAATATTACATAACATAACATCAAATTCGTTTTTAGATTATATTCATCAAATAAAAGGCTTTGCAAGATTTTTTTTTAATACTCACTGCACCTGAATCCAAGAATCGATTAATGCTGTTTGGATACAAAACGGATTGTGCATAGTATGCATATTTAAATTCCTTTCTCCGCCTTCTTTTTTTTCTTTTGAAACTGCATTCCAATCCCTTAATGCCTTATTTATTACAATGCGAACTATCTTTCGCATGAACATTCACGTGAAACAGCAATCTGAGATAGGACTGGAAAATACATTTTTACGAATTTTAAAGATGAAATGCAAATATAAGTTTAAAATTTTTCATGCTAACTACATATTAGATATTTGGATTTATCTGTCATTTCCCATTCTCTTATCTACATTTACCTAGGTTTTTCTTGTATTGAAGAATGTTTTGATTAAATTAAATCAAATATTTGATCTAAAATTTGAAATTAACAGACTAAAATATTTTTGTATTCTATTTATTTTGCTAAAGTTGACACTTTTCCCTTACAAGAACAGTTATTACAATACATGCATATAAATATTAAACTTCTGGCGAATATTGAGGGGAATAAGAAATAAGATTTTATATTAAATAGACTAAGAGGGAGGATAAATTATTAGCGCACTAAAATGTTGCTGTAATACGCTTTGACAAAAAAGAATTTAAATTTCAGCACTCATGAAGAAATCAACCGCAATTAAGCTATAAAAAAATAATAATGGAAAAAAATTCTTAAAAAAATTGGCTTATTTTTTTAAAAAAATGCTTCTTAATAAAGTTATTAATTTTTTCCTTAATGTTTATAATTTGCACATTTATATTCATGTCTTAAATTAATTGGAACATTAAAGATGAAATCTTTATTGTTAAGAGATGATTTATAGAGTTCCATCTTACATAAACATAAAGTTAGGCATCATTCAATTAAGTTTAGTAGTAAAACTACCAAATCATTTCTCTAAAGAAGTTATTAACTTGGCTTGTTATATAAAAACATATACCGTATTTATATTTGAATCTAAGCCGCCATTGATTCTAAGCCGCACTTTAAACTTTCAATAAGTTCTCGGGAAAAATGAAAAGCAGTGTAAAATGATTTATTGATATCCAATTTTACGAAATTCAAACACATCTAAAATGAGAACTAATAATAAATAAATAATTAGTTATTTTACTAATAAAGTTAGTTATCTACTTTTAAATACGTACATGAACCCGTAATTGTGCCATTTAACGAATTTTTTCCCTTCAATTCTAAGCCACACCCAATTTTCAGCAACATTAGCAATGGAAAAAAGGACGGCTTAGATTCGAATAAACACGGTTATATCAATTAACTGAATACTGAACATATATCTCCACTTCAGTGATTTCGCTTACTTAAAATAATCTGAAGAAGAAATGCATTATATTTTAAGAAATAATCCAAGAAAAAACATTTTAGGGGAAAAAACGTGTAGATATCTCATTGAATTAATAAGTGTTTTCGGTACTTACGTGTTATAGCAACCGCATTGGTGACATTATGTGAAACGAAACACATGGTTGCCAATTCTGCGCATACGACATGCGAAATCGGAGTTGCCAACTTGGGGAGTTATCTTGAACGTTGGCATTGTTGCGATAGTACGTAAGTACCCTGTTTCATACTAATTATGCAATTAATTTAAATAAAATTGCGCTCATATTGAAAACTCTGTAATTCACAAATAAATTCCCTTGTTACAAATCAATTCTAATTATGCTTTCATTTCCTCAAAACTCGTGTTATATTACTATACTATCCTAAGAAGTTTCTTTAAAATATATATATATATATATTGTACTTTCTTACAAAATTATTTTAAGAAAACTTTGTTTTTTATCAGTTAGATTTTGTTACATCTTATTTTCTATCCTAGAACTGAAGTTTTTAAGGAAACTTTCAATTGTATTCACATATTCTAATCACATAAAAATCGATTTGTATGCTTCATTAAGAGTTTAGTTTTATAATAACAGTACCTTAAAAAGGAATAATAACTATTGGATCAAGATAAAGGAAGAAAAGATTCAACCGAACAAAAGATCATCATTTGTTGCGCTTAAAGAATAAAAACAAAAGTATATTAGATACTCGAATATTAATGCGAGTTTGTGAAGCTCGATAATTCTGAATAACATTTCCAGTTTTTACTTTAGCAACCTAATATCTGAGTTGAGCTCAACTCGTTGCGAAGAAGAAACATTTATTAAACTATTCTGTTTTAGATAGACTATGTCATCGATTTCCGTTTGTTTTAAGCTATATGATGAAGTTGAGATGAAGAAAGGTTAATAATTAATGCATCTAACTTAGAAATATACAATAGTAATTGTATTGAACATTTACTTTTTAATTTAATTTTTCTTTTTTGTAATTTATTTTTGTTTCCAATATATTTATCGATACACCAGAATTTTGCAGTATTATTTTTAAATACTTAAGAGATAATAGAGATATACATGAAACACACACACACAATTTTTAAAATTTTAATAAAGGGTTTAATATGTAGTTATGGTGAGCTTTAACTAAAACACGATTTATACCATGGGTAATTTTTGTAACAATTTCAAGTATAATTTTAGTAATAAGATGAAGGAGATTCGCGCGATCTCTCTCTCTCTCTCTCTCTCTCTCTGTACCTTTCGTTCCGTAACTTACCGCTGGACTAAAATGATCATTTTAGTCCGGAGGCTGTTACTGCCTTATATAGATACACCACAACACTCTCCCCTACCAGTGAGTCGGTAGGTGAACGAGCAATATCGTTGTTATGGTGAGCGCGTATGAGTTGTCGCGTTATTTGGTTCTGATGGCTTGTTTGTTGCGTCATTTTGATCTGACGGCTTGTTGGTTGCATTTGCTGTGGGTAGATGGCGCCTCGACAGCTGCGCTTTTCTTTGTTCAGCGCCAAGGTCACCATTGAAGGAGATTCGATCTCGGTACCTTTCGTTCCGTAGGCACGTAACTTACCGCTGGACTAAAATGATCACTTTAATCCGGAGGCTGTTATTGGCTTACATAGATACCACCGCCACAAAGATATAACTGCTGGTCAAAGTTAAAGAAAGTTAAACGTAGTGTATCGACTGATTGTTTACCAACGGTGCGTTTCGAATTACGCGAGATCCTCGTAATTTGAACTTTGGTTATGTGAAGATAAAAACAACTAAGCTGGCAGCCCCCTTTCTAAACTTTCATACCATGTCAATGTGAGGACATTAAGCTCCAACATATTTATCGAGTATGAGCACTTCTACATGGCGCGTCTTTAGTAGTACTGGGACTCAAACCAGTGACACAAAACGTACAACGCCAGCCTCATTACATGGTAGAATATTAAACTGAAAACTATGTCGCAGCCTCTCGCTACCCCTAAGATTATCAACTCCCCTTCGGGTATTACCTGAATCCGAACGTGTTGAATGGTTAATAAATTCAGTAATCATTTTAACAAATCAATCTTATTTATTGATTTTTCTTAATTAAAGAGATTACACAAATACTATTCAATTTTAAGAACAATAAAACACAGTGGAGAATGAGAAGGGTTCAATAATCGTGAACGACGGAATCCGATCTGAATCTACGAAAGATCGACGCGTACAATTACAGCTACACACTTATACTTAATTGAAATCTATAACTGACCTGATTTCTTATGCTATGGCAGGTTCGTCTAGTTGGTACTTTAGGATCTTGATTGGATCAACTTAAGGTCAGGATTCTTCCTTTAAAAGGCGACTTATTTCTCAGCTATTCCCGAAGTTCTACGAACTAATTTTATCTACGACGGTGCGTTGAATTCTATTCACAACATCTACGTTTACACTTGAAAACACTTTCTCATTTCATTTCATTCTCTCTTCTAACTCGCTACACCTGAACTTATATAAAATATCTCATTTGCATAAATCACGCTTTGGCTCCCGGTGGAGATTGGTTGAAATAAATAAAACATTAAAGAATATATGAGGAGGTTAGTGAAACGCGTAAGAACCCGTCACAACTATAGCAAAAATAATTCATTGGAAATTTTTTTAACTTATTTCAAGCTTGTAGTGGTGATCCTGTTATATAAAGGACTAAAAGAATTATTTAACCCTTTTAAGTAAGGTTAGAATAGTTAACATTTTTATAACAGAAAAAATTCTGAATTTATAACTCACTCATAAATAATTCTTTGCTTATCACTTAGATCAGCGGTCTTCAAATTGTGTTCCATGAAACCCAGGGGTTCCCCAAAGCATACCCAGGAGTTCCACGAGTCACAATAAGAATTCGGAATGAAAACTCTAAATATTTATGCAAAATAGATTCATATTCATTTAGGAATTTGTATGACCACAAATATTTGAAGCCAAGTTTCCGAAAGCAGGTCTTGCGTCTTACGGGGCGAAACTTAAAAGATGGATTCGGCGCCGGACAATCTATCTTTAATAATTTCCTGAGAATAAAATAATATTAAAAAGTTTTTTCGTTATATGAACTGCCCAGATTGTGAATATTCTGTTGTTTATGATCCTAGATTCTACAAAATACAATTAAACTCGTTAGTGCAATGTGTGCTATGTTTTGCAAAACTAAGTGGAATGGAATGCATTAGATTTAGATTACAATGTTACACATAATACAATAAAGCACCTTTTTCATTTGTTAAAAAAGAAAAAAATACACCATTTTGAGACGAAAAAAAAGTCTAACGCCTATAAAATACTATTTCCAGAGAAGAAAACCAACCATGAATGGATAAATCAGAAAGTTTACCAATGAATGAGAAGGAACAACTTATCGATATATCAACATATTCTAATTAATGGATTTACAGACTTTAAAATCTAAATTTACGCTGGAACAGTTCCTAAAATTTACACTGCATATTTGAAGAATATATGCTGAAGTTTCTTACACTGTTATAAACCTTTTTTACGCCCTTCTGAACAATGTATTTAAGTTAAAAATATTTCTCTACGTATGTAGCAACAGAAACAATATATGGAAACAAATTAATGTCAAATATAAAATACGACTGCAGATAGTTTTAATAGATGTAGACACATATCCCATTTACTAAATGTAATGAAAGGGTAGATGACATTTGGAGCATGAATTAATGCTATTAATGAGTAATTACATTAATATCATGTTAAGGATTTTTAATAAAAATTACACAGTATAATTGTCTTTACTTAAAGTAATTAAAACATATCGCGATATATACTTTAAATATTATTTTAAGGTATATTTCTCTAACGTTAGGATGGGGTTCCCCAGAAACACCTTATAGTTTTAAGGGTTCCGTGAGACAACAAAGTTTGAAAATCACTGACTTAAATTGTCTTATTTAAAAACACTTAATTAAAATATTTGTTGATCAATAGTCAGTTATATTTTAGGTCCTACAGAACTCTTTGAAAAAAAATTTGTGTTATTCTGACAATACAAATAATATTGTTAAATATCGATTTATAAACATTCACATACACAATATACCCTTTTCACTTTGAATTCCAGCTTAACCACAACACGATTTTTTTTAATTTATAGATGATTTGTAGAGTCTAGACTGTTGGTTTGAAATAACACATGCCATAAATAACTCTGCGGTCTTTTTATTACTAAAAATACACGTCAAAAAAATAAATGTACACCATTTCATTCCGTTAAAAACTTTTTGTTCACTTGAGATTTCAATAAAAGACACCTGTCTGAGTTATTTATTTAAACTCATCTTTTACTGATTTAAAAACACACAACATAAAAGAGAGAGAAAACTGAAAATTGAAAGAAAATTTCCCTTCATAATAATAAACACACCCTATCCGGTCCTCTCTTTATGTAGAATTTTCATTTCACTAGGATTTGTTTTATGTGAATGAAAATCAAGTAAGCAGAGTCTGTATACACACACACACACACACACAAAAAGAATACACCCATATAACTTTTATAATTTATAAGTATTTATGTCACAAAGTTAACACAAATAATATTAATGTCATTTAAATAAATAAAAATTTTCTTATTTTAACACATCATCGCCACTGTAATTTAAGAAAAGCAATTTCTTTTTGAATTAGTACAGACTCACCTATCATTGTTTGAAATATTTAGAAATTGGACTTCATTTTAATGGTTAATGGAGGGATTTTTCGAAAAATTTGTGTTATCCAACTTTCCTTTTACGAGGTTGTCATGATGATTTTAAGAAATTTAAAAAATTGATCTGCTTGTATTCATTGCAATATTTCTTTAAATCTTTATGACGAAGATTTTTTGAATGTTTAAATCGTTATTTATAGTAGTGCTATTGAATTTTTAGGCTGGTTAAGGTCTTTATAAAATTTTGCAGTAATAAAACTAAACTCCTGACGTTTGAACCCCACTGATTAACCACAATCCCCTTATAGAAAACAATTCTTATGTTTTCTCATCGAAGTTATGGTTTCTTTTAAAGGTTTCAAGACTTGGAATATAAATTCATATCACTTATACTAACTTTTTCTATAAAACATACCTCTAAAAAATGCTATCATGCACCGAATAAAAATGCATGTTAAATAGTGCCACATAATAAGATTCTGAATATTATTGATTTGCTTAAAAAATGATAAACACACATATATTGGGTTTCAAGTCAACACCAAACTTTTTTAAAAACGATTTTGTACAGCAAGCAATCGACAGACCCTACACTGAGAGAAAACGGAGCCAAGTGAAGTCTAAGTGACTTTACCCCTTATGTCCAGATGTGTTAAGTATCCTTCTTAGTTAGGAGTTATACTTGAAATTTAAGGATGATCTATGGGCTATAAAAAATAACGATCTGTGACTAGAAGTGTTCTGTTTTTACCATCTATTCGGAGAAATTAATGGGTGCTTAATTTAAGACTTGAAGATGTAACTGAAAATAAAAGTTAAGTGTTATATAGGGAATTTAATTTTAGATCTAATTTAATTATCCTTACATATATATTACACTGTACGTAAACAAACATGATCAGTTGCTTATGTAGATTTAAGTAGGTTTCCTAGTTTCACATTTTCAAAATATTTTTACAAATCATTTTTTAAATAGTATTGTAAATAAACGCAAGGTTATTTCTTGTGTTACGTTGGATCCATTAGTTAAATGCACTTATTTGAGAATTTCTGGGACACAGAGAGAAAGAAATATTCTCTCTATTCTTTATACTGTAGAACCATGCTTTAAAAAGCCTTAATATAAATAAATGTCAGTACATTTCTCATTCCTGGGTGATCTCTAAATACTGACAAAGCAGCTTTGTTTGGATGGCTCGTTTAAGTTAACACCCTTCCAAAATTTACTCTTACTATCAGTCTCGTAATTCTAAACAACAATCAGATGAACAGAATGATATTTAGCTGTCAACTCCCTTTTCTAATTTCTACAGTCTACAACGTGAAAGCTTTGAAAATCAGTTGAATTGCATATAAATCCCATAATTCTTTAATCCCTTAATCCCCATTCATGACTTCAAAATTTGTTTTCCATGATCTTTAAAAAGTTTTGAAAAAAGAATTTAAATTCATAGCTTTAAAGAAGAATCTAAAGATTCTTATTTGAGGGCAGAGAGTATTACCGCCTACGTATTCAAAAAAATTTTAAAAATAAAAAAGGGGGTTTTGAGAAAATTATCACAGAGGAAAATTTTAACAACATCTATTTTTAAGTCAGCAGGATTTCCGCCTTTTAAAAGCCATATGCTTGAAATGAGTTAAAACACAGTAAATGAGAAGTTTTTCAATACCACCTTTAAATACATTTTTTGAGCATTATATTGTAAGCTGGAACCCGAATTTAAATGGTAATATTCAAGACAAAATGGTTTGTTTATGCATTATTTTATAATGCTTCATTTTAGATTTTAGAAGTATTTTTCAAAAATATGATTTTTTTTTTGTTTAATTGTGACTACCTATCATTAACAGATGCACTCTGATACTATCAAATAAAGTTTGCATAAAATTAAATGATTCAAAGCACAGTGGAGCATAAAAATGTTAATAATATGAATGAAAACAGATATCCCAAAAGGAAAGTTACTGTACACATATTTTTCAAGGATTCTTTTGTTACTATATATATAAATTCTAAGCGATGGTAACTTGAAAAGAAAAAGTTTTAAGGTATGGCTAACGAGTCCCTTTCTTATAGATACATACGGCTTTCTTATTCCCATACATTCAAATGCATCTCATACATTATTAAAGCGATTTCAAGCAAGTCATACTGTACAATCGAAACTGTACGGTGGGCTTACCTGATGCGATTACATTTCAGTTGAAAACGGGAAAAAAGGAATGAATAACATCAGTTTTAGGACTACATAAGCAGTCATATCTTAGAAAACTAAAAATTCAGAGAGATTCAAGAATGTATAGGAGACGAAATTCTTATTGCACTTGGGGCTCTTCTGTTTTATTTTATTTCTCAGGGAAAGAAAAATTATTCAGTTTTTAACTTGAGATAATATAAGACAAATGTGGGCTGCAACTATTATGTTCCTATTTCGGATTCGGGTGATAAATAACTGAAGAATTAAGAGTTTTTAGCTAACAATTTGATTTTAGTAGTTCATCAACACAACTGTTTTGAAGCGAGTCATATGAAAAAGAGTTCGTTGCCGCATTTTAACCCCTTATAAGTGGTCAGTTTTTTTTTTTGTTTTTTTTTTACCAAAAAATTTCAAAAAAGTACATTTTTTATTGTATAAAACTAAGCATAATATTTAACAGAATGCGAAAATTGAAGAATTGTATTTTAACTTTGGATTTTAAAGTTTTCAAGCTATTTTTAATTTTATTATTGCGAATACTAAAACCCCTAAATGTTTACCTTTTAAAAGTGCATTCTGCATGCTAAGAAGAATGTTTCATATATCTTAAAAGAATTTCTCTTTTTATACTTACAAAAAATTTTATATTCGTCCCTCTTTTTCAAACGGTTGAGGATTTTGTGTGTGTGCGTATATTTTTATATGCACACACACACATTTTGAAGCATAGTGCAAAAAAAACTAACTTCTCTTCCACTTTATTATTCTTTTAATTTTTTAACCAATATAATCTCTTTAATATTCTGAATTGTGGGGCTACATGAATTTGCATGTTTAATTGCTTTATTGAGAACAAAATTTATTTCTGCCAAGTAATATTTTTAAGGGTACTATGCTCGAAACCATGATTTTGAAAAAGTGCATAAATGGATAAGTTTGGAGATATTTAGTAAATTGAATATAAGAATATGCATATAAATTAGTATCTAGAACATTATTAAAAGGAAAAATATATAAATGCAATTTTTTGTTCAAAAAATGAAGAAAAAATTAAATATTTTCAAAACCTCCTTTTGATGAAAAATGCTTCTAAAATAATAATGTTTCACCTATATATAGCTAACACTTTTGCTCAGAGCTTGGACCAGTACTTTTGAAATATATATAATTTAGAAGATGATTTATGAGAATTTTTAACAAAAAAAAAACAGTTACTATTTCAATTGATCGTAACTCTGAAAAAAAATGCGAATTTTTAAAGAAGTACTAGATATATGTGGGCAAAATGTTATTATTACAGAAGAATTCTTCATAAAAGGCGAATGTTTTGAAAATATCTCATTCTTTCTCCGCTTTTTACCAAAAAAATGCACATAAATAATTTCTTGTAATAATATTCTTAAAACAACTTCATATGTATATTATAGTTCAACTGACACTAAATATCAAAATAATTATTCATTTATGCGCTTTTTCAAAATCACTATTCCATCATCTTTATCTTAATCTTGTTTCTTGCTAGTCATCTTGATCTTGCAAGATTTTTTTTTATCAGTTTAACATAAAGAGTAGATATTTTGAATCTCGTTTAATATCGTTATAACATGATTCTAAATTTCATTATTTTAAATTTTGATAAAATATATTAACACGTTAGAGACGCTCAGGCTTGATTCTTTTGAGATTTTTTTACTTATGAACCATTAAGTGAAGCTACTTCTATAATACATTACAGCATATATTACATGTATTAATGTATCTGCCATTGATACACACCTAGGGATTACAATACGAGAATACCGAATACCTGTATTTTGAGCCATTCGTACAATTTTGTAATACCGGTATTCACAAGTTTAAATACCGTTTTTTTTTTTTTGGTATTTACTAGAAATTTTTTTAATTGTCTCCACTATACGTTCAGGGATCGCCAACATAGTAAAATAGTATACTTTTTTGTTTTTATGTCTCTCTAACGAGCAAAACTAATTAGACTGGGAACATAAAATTGCATCGTACAATCTAAAGAAGTGATAAAATATGTTAATCATCCAAGAAAGCAAGCTGAAACTATCCTATTACAGCTCAGAAAGATACTGCTAATGCGTAGGATTCATAGTCTGATATTCGCATCAGTAAAACCAAGGTTGTAGTTGTGAAGAAAGTGCGCAATAATTCAATATTTTTTAAATTGGGGAGTTTGTTATTCGCATTGTATTTGCATATCATACAATACAATTGATGCATTTTGTTTTTTAAGATCACATCTCAAAAATTTGTAATAGAACCACAGACTGAATAGTTATATTTACACTTTTTTGTGATTTAAATACATAAAATGTTCCTTTACTTTTTTTGTGATTCTTGTAATATACTGTTATAATTCATAAAGTACAAATTATTGTTTGTGATATTTACACTCTCTAATAAAACTGGCAAATAAAACAAAACAAAAATACCTGTGTTTCCTTTCTTTTTCTAAAATTTCTACGACCGGTATTACAACCGGTATCACGGTATTAAGATCTAAGAAATACCGAATACCAGTATTGAACTTTTGGTCCGATATTGCAATGTACACCCAAATTCCTATGTACACCAAATATTTCACTTGAAGGTTTATCTTTCCATTCATATGCAACTGTAATAAATCCAGTTCTGGATCAAGAAAACAATACTTCATCATAACATTCTGCAAGTGATAATAAAACGTATAATTAAAACCAATTTTAAATAACTCCACTCCAGTATAAGCGCAAGTTTCCCTCTTTGAAAATTTTCAGAGGGACTCTAATGAAATGGAATAACGGTGAGAGAGAGAGAGAGAGAGACAAGGAAACTTTATTCTTACAGCGCATTATTCAACTATTATATATTCCCGACTATCGCAATTTACACAGGCACTGGTCTCTTCATTTTGGAATCTAGCCAGCTGTGTTCTTCGTAATCACTCTGCCTATTAATTTGATAAATGAAGAAGCTCTATTCAAATATGCCATCCATATGCCATGAAAAGTCCTTCGGGTGTTTTAACTTCTTCCTCGAGATAGACTTTCTAAAGACTAGACCCTGTCTATTAAAATTCGCCAATTCTGTAATTCTCGTTAAAGTTTGCTCTTTTGATGGTATTTTATCAGTCTTGGGAGAACCTATTCTTTAAAGAATATATGATTGAAGTTCGATTCATCGTCTTAAACAATGCAAATATGAAGCTAGTGCTTAATAGTAAATAATTGCAATTCAAAATATTTTTAATTCGTTCTTGAGAAAGAGAGTTGAAAATATATATTTGAAAGACTATAGCAAATCTATTTTCTTCGTTTGTTACTTTTAATTAGCAATCTTGTACAGGATTTTTTATTATATATATATATATATTGTGTGCAGCAATTTGTATCACATTTTTTTCGGATTGTAAAAATCCTAAAATATAAATGTTTCACTCGTAAAAATATATAGTAGGATTTCTTTTTAATAGTCAACATATCTTTCAAGTATTAGTTGCCTTGCTATTTTATTGGTATAATATTTTTAATCCTTTACCGTGTCTAACTACATTCGGAACTGGGATTTTCAAAAGTGTATAAATGAATAACCTGTTGATATTTAGCTTCATTTGAATTATAATATACATATAAAATTGTTTTAAGATTATTATTACTATAAAAATTATTTAATTGCCTTTTTTGGCCAAAAATGAAGAAAAAGTATTACATATTTTCAAAACATTTTCTTTTTTAAGACAATACTTGTATAATAATAATAATTTGCTATGTATTATATTAATCTTCTCTACAGAGTCTGAATCAGAATTTTGAAATAATTCATTTAACTTTCAAAGTTGCTATCAATTGAAATAATAGCTAGTGGTTTTCATAAAATGCATCTATTTTGGTATATTTAAAAATCCAATTCTAATATTTCAAAAATATTGGTTCAGTCTCTGTACAGATGTCTTAGTTATAGGCAAAATATCATTATAGAAGCATTTTACAAAAAAGGAGAATCTTACGAATATATAAGATATTTTCTTCATTTCTTTCTTTTTTTTTTTTTTTTTTTTTTTTGACAAAAAAATTACATTTAAATAGGTTTTATAGAAGTAATATCTTTAAAACAATTTTACATGTATATTCTAATTTAGGAGAAACTGAATATCAAAAAATATATTTATATATATGTTATTTTTTAAATCAGTTTCGAACCCAGTTAGATACGTTAAGCTTATAAGCTTTCAAAGAGCATTTATTTATTTTTTAAAGTCAAAAATACCAGATTATAATTATTTTTATTAACTTCTTTTATGTTCTAAATGGATTAATATATGTTTAAAGATGCAACTTTCAAGATAACACACCATTTTATACTCGTCTTATTTAGTTTAAATTTATGTACATTCAGTCGAAGTTATTTGGTACAAGCTAGAATACGAATTTCTTTATCTTGCAACTTAATTTGAAACATTACAATTCATTTTAACTGTATTTTTTATGTAAACTTTTTCCTACACTCTATATTTTATAATTAAAAATTTATGCTAATAATTAAATTGAAATTCATCTTACTCTTGACTATCTTTCACATTTGAAACTCTAATTTACGATACGATAAATGATGATGTAAACAGTAAAATTTATGTGTTAAAATACTTCCAAACAACGCTATTGAGATAATCACGCTATGGTCATAACTTAAGACAAAGGAGTCATGAAACTATAGTTCAGTTCAAAAGAAAGGAAACAATGCATTTTATTGTCATTTCTTGACTATAAGAAAATGTGTTTCTTAAGCTCTACATTAACTTACCTGAATTTTAAAATCTAGATTTAATGAAGACCTCGAAAATGGATCGATGGTATAAATAATTAACAAGCAAATTATCCTGTTTCTGCCCTAATCTATACGTTGTTAAATTTTTCATGGGATAATTCAAAAGTACATATTTTGAAATGAGAATATCGGGAATAAATAAATCTGAAACGAAGTTTTGCTAGTCTTCTCCTACCGTAAACGCTTTAAACGAAGTTTATGAAGGGCAAATAGCATAATAGCATTTTTGATTGCTTTCCACAAACGCTAATATGATTCTTGTGCTAAATAAATAATCAACAGGTAGAAATTCATTTGCTGTTTAAATCTGTGTAATGGATTAATAGTGTTGTATTTATTCTTGAGTTAGTGCGGTATAGCTAAAATTACTTTAATTAAGTAGAAAATTAAATGTAAACGGCGATGTTGAAATTTAAAATAGCGAACTTTCTAAAGATTTTTACACACACAGTTACTGATTTTAATTTTTTATCGCTATAAAATTAGATGAAAATAATATTTTTAATTGAATTATTAACAGCCTTTTCTCGAGATTTGTAGATAGTTAAGTATGAGACAATGATTTTTTGTTACACATTGAAAAAAAGACTTTTTTAAGTCAATAATTGATTAATTATGATGTAATAAATATAATTTGTAAACCATCAATATTTTTTTAATTTTATTGCCTTAGGTTCTGAAACAAAATTCAATATTTTCCCTTTCGAAGATATTTTGAAATATTTACATATTTTATAATTTGAAACGGATATAACATTAACATTTTATTGTTAAACCTTATAGTAATACATATATATATATATATATATAGTTAGTGTTATATATACATAGATATAGTGTGTGTGAGGGAGGGGGTTCACGTGAGTGCATGCGTGTAAGTGTGATACTAAATTACTATTATCTTACATTTAAAGAAAGTAATAAGTAAGAAAATAGCAAGAAGGAACAGGACAAAGGAATGCAGCCACAATAACAAATTGGAAAACTTTTAGGATTAAGGTTCAGATTCCAAGGTTATAAGCGAAGACTAATAGTGTCAGTTTTCTCTTTATGTGCCCATGCTACTGGGTTGAGGTAAAATTTTGAAGGGAATATAGTTAGGAATAATGTAATTATGTTAATGTATTTGGAGAAATCACTTATTTATCAAAAATCTATATTATCAATAACCCAATAGTATCAAAAAGTAATCTATATATTTCAATGTTGGGAACCAACACAAGGGAAATCACTGTATTGTATTTACGGAAATAATCCTTGATAAATATAGTCCATAATGTAATCAGTAATATATTATAAGTACCAAATATGAAAAAAATTAGAAAACTTAAATACATTTAAAGGAAGAGAAAGTGTAAAAATTAAAATCATTCACTGTAACAAAATAGGATAATTATCGAAACAATTAAACTACTAAATACATCTGTGATTTAGTAAAGTAAATTATTAATTATAAAATGTAAATTAAACCGAGCTAACATTAACTTTATTACAATTGTATGATTTAAGAAATTTAACACCGTAATATCATGCTTTAAACACTACATAATAAATTTCATAAAACTATCAATTTTATCTTAATTTTAATAAATTAAATAAAAATTACGCTGTAAATAGTGAAATACTATAATATTACTGTTCTAGAATGGAATATTGATAATTTTCAAATTAAAACCATTTTTTATCAGAAATATTTCTATATAATTTATGACTCATAATATGTTTTAAGTTTCATCCAAATATTAAGTAGTAACTTGATTATTGTATGTTTTAATGAGATATAAAAAATTCAAGTAAAAATATTAGCATTTAAATATAACATCACTTTTCTTACTAAAAATATATATATATCGTAAAATTCGGCGTATAACATGCACTTTTAACACCAAAAATAAGATCGAAATTTACGGGTGCCTTGTATAAAAATGATAGCTTTTAAAGTAAACAAAAGTATAATCATAAAAAGAAAATTAGACTTCTACATAGATCGGAATACTGTTTATTTTAAAGAAGAGACACACCTAATGAACTTAAAGGGTTGTAGTTTTAGAATATACTATTTTTAAAAGCCTGGAATATAATACCTCGAATAAATGACTTCAAAATATAAGAGAATTGCATTCAGGTTCTTTCGTAAAAAAGGAGTTCTAAGCCGAATGTACCAAAAAATCTAAAAAGTGCAGCTTTGAAAGTAGGGTGCGTGTTATATGCCGGATTTTACGGTAATATATCTAAACAGATAAAAATTATTATTATCAATAAATTGTTTTTCATAAAAATGTAAATAAATATTAGGTAAACTACGGCTAATAAGTCCACCTGGGGGCCTTAAATCTATTTATAAATATATTATCATTATAAAATTACAATAATTTTCTTTAAAAACTTTAGATTAGTGAGAATGTTATACTTGTTGTACTTTTGAATGCTTTTGATTTGATTTTATTATAAACGTCACACTCTAAGACAACACAAGAACTATTGACGATGAACCTCGTAATTTTGACACCTGAGATGACACCCCACTCTCCAAATTTCCACATCACAGCAACAAGAGGACTTTGAGCCATGGCAGATTTAATGTTTATCAGGTCCTTTACTTGGTGGGTTTTCAGGGGCACCAAGTACTCGAATTCGTGACTCGCCTTCACAGAGTTACGCTACTCACAGCTACGGAGGCCACTATAAAGGTTTTTAAACCCTGTATTATATTATTTTAACTAAAATTATATTATAATTTTTGTGAGGGTGGGTGTATACATACACACAATTGTAAACCTTAGAAACGCCAATTCGTTAAGGTATTAGTGGACATTTAATCGAACCAAACGTCTTGTTCAGGGTGTTAATAAAGAAATGTAGCAGCTGAGGCATCTTCCTCGTCTTTTAACCCGTTCAGGACTATGATCACATATATATGATCACTTCAGGTAACATGGTATTGCCCGTAATCTCACCGGTGGAATCTGAATTTGGGATATATAGAATTTGGAATGATTATAAACTATAAATTTAGCCATATTTTATTGCAGGAATGACTTTATATAAATTTTTAAATGGAGTTAGACTTAACAGGAAAAATCACCCGGTCCTGAACGGGTTAATTCACATTCAATGTTACAAGATCCGTCATCAAAAGTCTTAGTAATTTGCTTTTAGGAGATGCTATACAAAGAAAAAATGTAGTTATGTTGTGGTTCCTCATTTCTTTCCTCTGTTTTCTTGATTTTCGTCAAGGAAAGGGAAATAAATATAATTTCTCTTAGTATAAGTGAGGAATTTTTTTTATCTAGTTTTATTGCATTTTTAGCAATTTCATATATTTTAAATTAATTAACTATAATTCACACACACATAATTTAAAGAAACACACAATCAATTTAACATGTATCACTATTCACTGAGATACAAAATTAAGTCTTTCATTGACAACTAAATAAAGTAAGTATCCGCTAAATCGTCTCTAATAGGAAATGAATTCACTATATAATTTAGCTTCCAATCGATAATGAAGAATATATTTCTAAACAAATCAAGTATTTATTCTACATGATACAATCTTATATTTTAATAGATAACTAATGTGCTACACTTTTGGATAAAAATTAATTAAACAAATCTTAATTAGATATATTTTCTATTTAATTCTGGGGATTAAGTTCTCTCGTTCTTCTTTTTTTTAAAATTTATGTATTGTTGTTCAGTAATTTAGAGCTCGAAGTAATTGGAAATAAGTTTCTAAGATCCTTGTTTTGAAAGTTAATAATATTTCCTCCTTTCTGAAATAGAAAAAAAATTAATTTTGAAAGGGTGCATAAAAGAAATCATTTTAATTACGTAATTTTATAAATGGAACTTGATTTGTGCGGCAAAAATGTTATTCAATTTTGAAATGCTTAATTTAATTTACGAAGATTTCTTAGTTAAAAAATTTTTAAGTGCCATTCAATTATGATTAATTATTTTTTAAAAAATATTTAGTATTCAAAGCTTTTATAAGTTGTCAGCTTTTCAGCATTTGTCTTTTTGTTAATATCATAATAGATTGAACAGGAGAATAGTCAGGGAATACATAGAAAAGAGTAGAAAATAAACCATTAATTTTTTAACATGCATTTAACCACTATATTCAAAGATTCTATTTAATTATATAATCTATTTTTATATACAAATAGTATAATAAGCGAAATATATAGGGTAATCTGTAACTTTAAAACTATTACAATGTTTTCAATTTTTAACACATTTTATTCCTTTAAAAATGTATCTGCTTTTACTTTGCTGTTGAATCGATAATTTAATAATACTTTTAAAATTCTACCATGAATTTTTTTGAACAAGGGAATTTCACTTAAAATTTTAACGTAACTTTCACCATCAATTGAAATATTTCTCATATTTATTTCTACATTTTAAACTTTTCATAAGTAGATAAAAAAAACTTTTTTAATTAATATTACCTTAATGATTTTGTGTTTCATGATTCAATGGTGATGATTTTATACTAGAAACTTTGTTTAAGATGTGTGAGTGACTGAAATATCTACTTGCATAATGAATATCGAGTATATATATTGAAATATTTGTAATATAAAATCAGTGTATTTTAAATCAAAATGATTAATGGTGCCACTTTCAACTTCCCTTATTTAATGCTATTTTAAAACTATTATAATGTTTAAGAGAAATTCAATATATAATCTCAATAGAAATGTGGTATTTAATATCTGCGGAGGACATATACGAGCAAGAATGGAAATAATTCCTTTAATAAAGCTTGTTACAACGAGTAAGTATTTGAACTTGTCTCGGGCAATTTATTTGAATACATTAAATACATAAGAAGATTTTCTATTAAGTTGACTGACTACGTTCGAACTGGAATTTTGAAAATGCGCATAAATGAGTATTTTTTTATATTTAATGTCAGTTGAATTAAAATATACATATAAACTCTTTCTAAGAATATTATCGCAAGAGAAAGACATTTAAATGTAATTTTTTTGGCAAAAAAATGAAGAAAGGATGACATTCTCCTTTTATGAAAAATTTTTCTATAATAATAATATTTTACCTATATATATATATATAGGACTTCTATACAGAGCCTGAACTACAGAATTTTTGAAAATATTTCACATTATTTTCAGAGTTACGATCAATTAAAAAAATAAATTGTGATTTTTGTTAAAATTGCTGTAATCTAACGTATTAAAATATGAATAAATTCACTGCTAAATTATATATCTAAAAAATCATAATTCAGGTTCTGTACAAAAATCTTAATTATATGTAAGCAAAATGGTATTATTATAGGAAATATTTTCATTAAAGTAGAACGTGTTTCGAAAATATATCATTCTTTCTTCATTTTTAGCTAAACAATTTCATTCAAATAATTTTTTTCTTGTAATCATATATTTAAAGCGATTTCTTATGTATATTCCAATTCACACAATTGGCGTTAAATATCGAAAAAAGTTATTCATTTATACGTTTTTGTAGAATTACGGTTCCAAACGTAGTCAATCACTTTGAATCAAATGAATCCTGATTCAGTCGTAATTGAAGATGTTTGGGTATAAATATTTTGAAATAAGATAAGATGCCTCAGCTCCCATGCCTTCGATAATTCAAAAACAAAAAAAAACTAAGAATTCGAAATTGAATTTCGTCGTGAGATTCATTTCGCCATTCACCAAATCGACTGTTTAGGATATATCTAAAGTTCCCTTTTTGGGTATCATACGATTATATACAAGTGCTTACATTGAAAATGTATTTTTCTTAAGAAAACTATTCTTCCTCTTAGCTTAACTAAAACTTATTTTTCCTCCGATATAGACTGTTAACTATCCTGAACAACGAGTAGAATGAGTTCATTTGGATATGAACAAAATTACAAAATGTTATAAAACTAGTTTTTCTTTTATTGTCGACATGCAATAGTTACCTAATAATGTTGTCGGGTTCCCTTTATCAAAACACAGATTAAAGAGAAATGTATCAAACGTTTATTATAAACTTGTTTGATTTCGTGATAACTTGAAATCAACCTTCCTTTTTTATATATATTCAAATTTTTAAAAAATTAAATAGCAACAAAGATACTGGTATTACAAGTGTTAAAAATTATCATGTTATTAATAATACACAAAACTTGCATCATCATACTTAAAATAACAAGCTTTTAACTTATTTACTGTCCCATGACAATTTCTAAAACTGTTCAAAAATTTGCAAAAGAATAGTAATTTGACTTTTCACCAGTCAATGCTAAAAACGAAAAATATAGTTTACTTTTAGTAGAATTGCATAAGAACAGCTTTATTTTTAGTGATGCAAGTTAGTATTTGGTTCTGTAGATCACGCAATACCCAAATGCCATATCACGCAACTTGAACTTCCAAAGAAAATCTTTTTACATACATATTTTCATCGATATTCATAATGATAGACAATGTTTCCCCTATGCAAATATTGCGAGCGTATATCGTTACAGTCTTTCTGAAGAAATAACCTATTCAGTTATGATTTTAAAGTCTTTTGAGTGCTGAGTAACTAATGAAACCAAGCCAAATAACTTAACTAATACTAACATAATACTTTTACAGCATTTCAATGGAATAACTTTATTGGTTTGATTGCTTTTAAAAAATTCTAAAGATTAAACTTTAAAAAAGGACTTTTTTTACCCTTTTTGATACAAAAAGGCTTTTCCAGGTTATTACTTGTTTTCGAAAATATTAACTTTGTAAATTAAAGAATGTAAATTTGGAATCTCTCATGATTGTTTCTCAAAATAAATTCCAATAGCGGGCAAGTTGAATGAAATTTATCTTACTTTCAATATTCCTTTTTTTAAGGGATGGTGATTACCTATTGTTCGAATTGAGCATGAAATTTGAATTGATTCATTAAGATTAACTTGAAAAACTATGTATTAATCATTCACCTTAAAAGGATGCACGATAAATGTTTTCATTATCAGTAATTTTCCTTTAAAACGTTTAAGCTTTAAAAATTTATAAATAAACAACACTCTTAAAACTTGTGATTTAAATTATTTGATTCTTATCTTCTTATCAGCAAATTTATTGATCCGCGTATCGTGAAATACTTAAATTATCAAATCAAAAACTTAAATTCAATTTTTTTTAGTTTTAATCAGTTAAGTGGAATAAATGATGTTTTAAAGAGTGTGAGAAACGCAGAACTCTCTCTCTCTTGTGGATTATATACGTTTTATTACAATCTTTCACAGAATTTATTTTCTAGCACTCTGTAAATTTCGAATACTCTTACGAAGAACTCCATTTTCTGAAGAAAAGGTTTTGAAAAAATCGTCTTTCAAGGAGAGTTGCGCGCGCGCGGGGAGGGGGGGGATACAGACAAAAACTCTCGTTTTTAAACTATTACACTCCCAGACTTGAAATTTGGAAAACATGTATCTTTTATTAAATATAGATCAACTAAGAAAGAGTTTTGAGGAAATCGACTCCCCAAGGAAGTCACAAGGGCATTGTAAATAAAAATAATTGAGAAATGAGAGATGAAATCCACAGATTTGAAGGTTATATATATATATATATATATTATATGTGTGTATGTGTGTGTGTGTGTGTGGTGTGTGTGTGTGTGTGTGTGTGTGTGTGTGTGTGTGTGTGTGTGTGTGTGTGTGTGTGTGTGTGTGTGTGTGTGTGTGTGTGTGTGTGTGTGTGTGTGTATTTATATATATGTGTATATATTCAGTAGAGATTTGATACGAACGGATTTTGCAGAAATCGAATCCCACGGGGAGGGGCAGGAGGTTACAAAGGTGTTATAAATTAAAAACTCTAGTTTTTGAAACATTAAATATACAAAGTTAAAATTCTGCAAACATATTTATTTTGTTGAGTTAGAGATCCGTTAAAAATCGTATTTGAAAAAACTGGTTATGTGTGTGTGTGAAGGGGGAGGGCAGGGACGTAAATAATAAGTATACTTTTGTTTTAGAAATTCAAGTCCTGTCCTTTTTAAATCAAGAGGTGAGCGCTGTAAGAATATTTTTATAAGTATATAAGTTTATAAGTATAAAAGCATATAAGAATACATATTCTAAAGTTTATTGCTAGGACTTAGATAGCAATAACCTTAAGAGGAGGCATAGCTTTACAATATAATGAAATACCCAGAGAAGTGGACGGGTAACGGCCTGAAATTAATAAGCATTTAGCTAGAGTATATTAGTAATTTTATTACTTTTAACATGTGAAAACAACATATCTTTGTTAGAGTAAGAAAAAAAAGTTTGCAGAGCACAAAACAAGGGACAAAAAGGATTAAAATAATAAGAAATGGAGATTTTTTATTCCCCACCTTCTTACATCAAATGAGCACCTTTATATAAGTAAGAAGTTCTTTGTGCTCTCACAGTATCCTGATTGATTTATTGTGATCGGTTATTATCAGATAACAAAGGCTAGCAATACTGACCTTAATTGCTACTAAGAGGTCAATAAATTGCGAGATAATTTCATACTCCTGGTTCAAGAAAGATATTATGAACAAAGTTATTTGAAAATATGATGATGATGCAGGTGGCAGTTTAATCTCTCTTAAAAATTGCATTTGAGTTAAAATTTTCTTTTTGATTAATTAACAATCGATTTTACATTGAAAGTAATTTTAATTACAATCAACTTCAGTTCGAGGGAGAGAAAATATTTGCTTCAACAAATGGATAAACCCTAATGAGAGTTAAGTAATGATTACTTTTCCATTAAATGCATATCATTTGAGAAATTAAGGCATTTATCAATTAATAAGATACAAATGAAAGAGATTGTTTCGATTCTCTAAATGTGAATTTTATGGAAATGTACTTGGCATCAAAATCGGTTAAAAGGTTATAAAATCATCAGCAATATCAGGAAATTTCTTTCAAAAAAATTAGCTGTGTTTCAAAATTTAATTGATTCTTTGAACTTGTTGTGAGATTTTCAGTAATAAAATTCAAGTTAATTTATTTTTTTTTAAAAAATAGTTTTTTCTTTTAGAAAAAATATTGTAAGTAGTCAGAAACTCTAAAATATTATTTTAAATGTCAAAAATATTTTGCTGTAGTATTCCAGTTTCATAATATAATAAGGAATAAGTAAAATAAATAAATCATAGTAAATAAGTCACATAATAAAGACGTAAATTTTTGTTATTTTAGACATTATATAAAGTAAAGTGATATATTGGTAATTCATATATGACTTGATATTACAGGATAAAATTAATTTTTCACAATGAGGAAAAATTATCTTTTAAGTTCTAAAAACTAATATACACTATCTGGCCAAAAGTATCCGGACACCCTTTAAAAAAGTGGTTCTGGCAAGTGACGCAATTTGATACGTAATTGAAAGCTATAAAAGTGTTGGTAGTGGTTTGTCAGATTGTATTTATGCGTTTGTGAGACAATGAGTAAGTCAAAGGAGCTTAGTGAGTTTGATCGTGGCAGTATAGTGGGATGCCACCTTTGTGGGAAATCAGTTCGTGAGATTGCGGACATTCTACAGAAGCCTAAATCCACTGTGAGTGATGTAATTGTGAAGTGGAAACGTCGAGGCAGTGAAACGACAGAAAAACGAACCGGTAGGCCGAAAATAATTGGTGAACGCAGCCGCAGAACTCTGAAAAGGGTAGTGAAACAAAATCACCTCGTTGGTATAAATTTCTCAGGAGTTTTAAAGTTCATCAGGAATTAGTGTTAGCAGCAGGACTGTCCTTCGAGAGTTAAAAAACTTGGGATTCCATAGTCGTGCAGCCGCTCACAAGCCAAACATCACTCCACAGAATGCGAAGCATCGATTGCAATGGTGTAGAGCTCACCGTCATTGGACTGTGGACACATGGAAAACTGTTCTTTGGAGTGATGAATCTCGCTTTACAGTCTGGTAGTCGGATGGACGACTGTTAAGTTTGGTGGTGGAAGCATAATGGTGTGGAGGTGTTTTCGTAGTTTGGCCTGGGTCCGTTAGTTCCTGTGATTGGAAACATGAACTCTGAGATGTATGTGGACATTCTGGACAATGCTGCACTCCCAACTCTATGGCAATATTTCGGGGAAGGCCCATTTTTTTTTCTTCCAGTAGGATAACTGCTCCATTCACACATCGAGGCTTGCACAGACGTGATTTGACGAAATGGGTGTTCAAAAACTGGACTGGCCTTCTCAGAGCCCCGATCTAAATCCCATAGAACACCTTTAGGACGAATTAGAACGCAGATTACATAGCCAGCCAAATCGACCATCCTCACTGCAAGCATTCACTTCAGCTGTGATGGACGCCTGGAAGTCAATTCTTATAGCCACCTATCAAAAATTAGTGGAAAGTCTTCCCAAACGTGTGCAGGCTGTCATCCATGCAAAAGGGGGACCAACACCATATTAATATGTGCCTCAGGACGCTCTAATTCCTTACCACTGGGTGTCCGGATACTTTTGGCTAGATAGTGTATATGTTTGAGGAACGCAAAGAGGGAAAATGATAGTTATTTTTTGGTCCTATTTTTTAAAAGTTTTAAATTTTTAAAGTCTATTTTATGTATAAGTTGAAATAACTTTTAGTATGGCAAGGCTCTTGAAATACTTTTATTTGTTTCGCAAAAAAAATGTTTTACTCTTCTTATCTTAAATTTATTGTGTGTGTGTGCTCCAAAACTGAAATACAGCTCTTTAAATCTGAATTTAAAAGTGTAAAATGGGATTTGATACTAATTTTGAAAATTTCTATTATGCTCATACTATAAAATAAAAGGCTAAGCCGTTATTCGAAAGGGACGAAAATCAGGAAATGTGATGTACATGTATAGAAAATGAAATGTTAATAGTATCGTAATGTTTATTGAATGTCTAGTTTAGAAAACACAGATATATAAGTGCAAGAAAAATCAACGACACGTTAGCCCACCTGTAGCTTTGATGCAAGCTGTTATCTATCTGGCCATCACTTTAAAAGTTGATGTACGGGCTCCTGTGGAATTGTTTGCCACGCATGTTCCATCTGGAGAGTTAAGATCGTCGTGATTCAATGAAGGTCAAAGATGCCGCCTTATTAGGGCTCAAATGTACTTATTCCATTGTGGAAATATTTGGCGATCGCGCTAGACAGAGAAGTTTTAGAGAAACACGAAGACAATCAGTATAAAGGCGTGTTGTGTGCCCTAGGGCATTATACTGTTGAAATATGAACCCAGGGTTCCATAAAAGAAAAGCAAAACTACGGCGAGAAGAGTTTCATCTACGTAAGGATTACAATCAAGGGGTTCCTGCTATCGAGTGAAATTAATTAAAAGGGGACTTTCCACTGAAAACAATTATACTCCAGTCTGTGAGATTCCAGGTCGAAAGCTCTAAGCACCAACTGTTAATACACCAAATAGAGTGTAACACCGAGGGCAGTCGGCTCAATGGCCTCCATGACATGAACTTCCGGTCAGTGAGTTGCCTATCAATGATTATTGCAGTCATTGGCATCCTGATTGTTTGTTGGATTGTTAATAAGGAAACATCAAGGAACCTTTACCTTCTTGATGTTCCATATGGCCATTGTTCCCCTTAACTACCAATATTGTTGAATAGAAGCAGTGGGTGGACTTTAATGCCGAGTGATCCTACTATTGTATCGCCCTCTTTCCTTTAGCCCAATTACGCATTCTTTTTCAAATTGGAATCTCCTCATATAGTTTGCAAATCCGTCTGAAAGTCATTGATGCGGTCCGCATGAGTCGCAGGAACCACATTCGTATGGTAGTTATTCCTTTGCTTTGGAATGACTTTTGTTTTATACACCATATGGGTACTCCATTAATATACGCTGAAGCTTCAACTATTCATTATTTGACTGCCAAAAAATAATTTACATATTCTATCGTAAAGTATGTGCATTCGAAATTTCGTCCCATTCTGATAACTCATTCTTGGTAAGTCCTTTTTATGTTATAGTGCTTATATAATTAGAGAAATAAAATGCTAGTACAATGCAGAGAAATAAAATGCTACACAACTACCGTTAAACTTGCATCTAATTCTAAATCTAGAATCTACATATTCTATCAGGGATTATATAACTGAATTGCAATACTCGTGGAATCAATGCAATTCTACTATATAATCTCTTTATCTAGACTCATTAAGAAAAGACTTTTACAAAGAAGGAACTAGAAGGTGAAGTTAACTTTAATTCAAATATATTCAGAAAATAAATTTTACATCGCTCGAAGAAATATATTTGATATATTTTTGATAATTTTGATTTATACATCCATTCATGTAAAATAACGTAATGATAATATAAATGCAAATTTCACATTGGGATGAAATATTACTTAAGAAAAATTTCCATATTTCAGTTTTTGCGTAAGAATCATAAAGATTCAAAGTTAAATTTCATTTTGTTGACAATTCGTCTTCAGAATAATCTATTTAACTCAAATCCAGTTTTGATTAAATCATGCAATATTTCATTACCATATTTAGAACTTAAAAAATTTAGTTACCAATATTTGGCCTAAAAGTGGAGAAGCTCCTTTAGATACAGTTTAAAATCTGAGCTACAGATCAATAAAAAAGCATTAACCAAGAACGGTTACTCAACAAGACAAAAACTGAAACACAAACTTCCACAGTTTTATTATTACAAGAAATGAATCTTTGTAATGAAATCATTACCAATGATATTACTACGAAAATAGACAAAGTCGATATGAAATCGATGATGAGTAATTGAAAAAAAGGAGATACGTCTTAGGTGAATTCTTGTATGAATGTATTCATAGTGCGTAGATATTTCTATATATTTCGGTTATGCAGGTTCTTGAAAATGTTAAACTTTTACCGGAACTTCTGAGAATAACGGTTCATATTTAAATAGGTCAAAATGACGTGATCAGAATTTTCTAAGACGTTTCGAGTCCTCTGGCAATTCAACACTTCACTTCTTTCTCGATTCAAGTAAGGAAAAAGTTCGATATTGAGATTGGGGAGAGAATTCTCTAATAACACTGGGCTATGTTTCGTCTAGTAGCTTATTCTAAAATTTCAAGCAGCCCTCTAGTTTATTCAATGCTGAAAATGAAATGAAATATTCTAAGATAGATCTTAAAAAGACTACATATGAAATTCGGTCTATTAGATACACATACAATCTCCCCAAGAGTAGTTCCCCTGTTAAGATGTATGAAATATTCATTGTATTTTTATACTTGTCTGCTATCTATGTATATCAATAATCTAATTGTATTTTACACAGCTTAAAATATTGAGCTTTCTACAGCTTATTTTGAACAATCAAATTGAAACAAATTTAAAAGAAAGACAGTCCATATTGGAATCAATTATGATCCAATTAACTAGGGCTGTTAGTATAAAAATATACAAAGATAAATATTTCTCACAACCGTTTCGAGTAGATTTATTGTCTATATGCAATATCATATGGTAGTTTGGTGAATGAAAAATGTTTTTGTTCAAATTGTTGTCCTCGTCCGATCACTGGACTAAAAATTATGTGAGATATATCATATAGTATATAATTTTAAGTGGGTTCACCCTTGTGACGGCCTGATTTTTAAGCATTTTTAGAGAATTTTATTTGACAACCAGTAAAAAGGTAGAGTTTTAAGTTTTTATTATTTATTTATATGTATTTTAAGAGTATGTATATAAATGTTTAGCCAAAAATATCCAATAGAACGTGAGTTCTAGCTCTGAACACACCAACCTCCAAAAAAATGGACGCTCACTTACTCGACGATTCCGGCTGATTGGCTCATCTGAAATTTAAAAAAAAATAACGGCGTTTTAACCTATAAGCTTAAATGCACAGAATGGACTATACTCAATTGAAAATATCAAAAATTGGATTTTTGGTAGACCTCTGAAGAAAAAGTTTCGAATTTCACTGATTTTTTTATGTCTTTGTTATAAAAAATAGAAATATTTTGAATTTTGGAATGATCGTAGTCTATTTGGTGCGTATATATGTGCTAAGTCTACCCTATAAATTTGAAATCATTCTGTTAAACCATTTTTGAGATATGATGGAGAAAAGTTTGAAAAACACAGTTTTGAGAAAAACGCGTTTAAAGTTTCAAGTCCGATTAAAACAATGAAAATCTTAAATTACCCTCAATCGGTGATGCCTGGTGGCGAAGACTAAAAAAGTTCTAGGAAATATTCAATAACTATAGATATTTCCTTTTAAACCTCTACAAACTTGTATGAACGTATATTTGCAGAAAAGGGTCAATGGTATCAAGTCGACTGTACACAATAGGCCCAGCTTTCAATTGCCAACTCAGCACTCCAAACAGCTGCTCTTCTAACACTCGCTTCTTTAAAACGAGTTTGAATTTTAAAAAACCACTTCAACACCGTATTCTAGACACGTTAAAAGAGAAATTTATGGAGAAAAAAAATTTGATTTTTTGCACTCATCACAGGTGTGAACCCTCTTAATGTGAAATTAATGAAAAAAATATATAAACACGGATTTTACATATAATTTTAAAAAGTAGGAAAATTTTGATTAGTCTGACATTATTCGATTGCGTTTCAATTCGGATCATTTCAATGGGCTCGATCCATGACGTTCACATGATAAAGTCAAACATGTGTTCTCCATTGAGTTCAAAACAGACATAAAAATTCAAATTTCTTAATTGAAAAATTATGAATAAAAAAAGTTAAAAAAATACTGTTATAAAAAAATTTCAAATATTTTAAAATTTTAAAAAAATCTTATGTTATGCATATATTTTTAAATAAAATGCATTTTGTTCACCTTTAAGCGTTATTGTCGTTGATAAATTTGTACTTTTTAAAGGAAACTTACTGAAAAAATCAAAAGTTGGCACCAACGAAGCGCATGAACTGATCAGCTGGAAACACGTGATTGCTTTTATGGACTAAATTCATGTGACTTCACATCACGTTAAAACTGTGTCACGTGATTACGCTGCGGTTTGTTTACTACTATCGCTAGGACTATTTTGCTATCACAGTTTCACATTGTACTTTTAAAAATGTCTCAATTTGCTAAAATGTTTGCTCAATCAATAAATAAAAATATGATTGAGGAAAAAAATCACATTTTTTCATAAACCAGTGCAAAATACGAGTGTTTTGAAAGCATGTTGAAACTTGAGGATTATAAACCATCTCCTCACTGTTTTTTTATGTATGCAATTACTTTGAAGAATATTTTCAATACCGACGCCAGCTTAAACCAAGCTTTATTCTCACTATTTTTGTCTTCACAAAAGAAACCTCTTCAAAAAGGATTTTGGAGAGATGTAGACTTTCACAAACATGTAAATACTTCAAAGCAAATTTTTGTTTATTTTAAATAAAATTATATAGAGAACATATATAAGAAAGTAAACTATGTTAGTTAACTTAAGCACATTTTTGTTTATTTTAAATGAAGTTATATTGAGAACATATAATGTTTAATTAACTTAAATTTTACTTATTTTACGCATCTTCAGAGTAGTAACAGAGGTACTTAAGTATTTAATTATCTAAAATTAGAACACAAGAATCTGATATGTAACCATACATGTCATATCAAAAACAAGTATTTTTAAAACTTATTTTACTTTATAATTTTACAATATTACTGGGAAAAAGAGAAAAAAAAGCATTTTTGAGAAGTATTCACTACAAAAATGGAAAAATATCTTAATTTACTACAGCTTCATAAATGTTTACACTAAATGATGAATCAAGTACCACTTTCAAACATTAGAAATCAAAATGATCATTTACCATTTGTAAAATTACACGTAAAAAAAAATTGTGCAGCATTTTGAAAGTCTTTATTCGCAGCATTATTTCAGGCAAAAGATATAATTTATCAAGAATTGAATTACAAATATGGTAAAAAATTAAGGCATTAAAGTTTTAAAACTAAAATGAGTATAATAGAATAAATTTGCGTCTATATATTGGAAATAAAAGTCTTGCTCACAACTACATGATCAAAATAATATAGTCGTTTTTGAATCCATAGTTCTTTTACAAAAAAATAAAAATTTTAATATAGTTGCGAGGTATTGATTAACACATCTGTTTTTCAGAGTTTGACTGTGTGGTATAAACTTATCAGAAAGAGAGAGAGAGAGAGAGACGTGCAAATTTTTTTATTATTTATAATAAATATGCATTTATATTGGTGTTTGCACAATATGTAGAAGATTTATCATTATAGATTAGATTTATTTTGTATCATTATATTTATGTTTACAAAAATATAAAAGACTCATGTATATTGACATTATCCTGCTTATAAGTCCTGAATAAATTTGTTGCACGAGTTACTTACCAATATTGCCCCAAGAGAAGTATTCGGATCCATTTTATATTTATCGCGAAGAGAAATACAGAAAATCTTTTTCAAAATTATTGTTAAGGGGTTAATTGGCCAAAATCACTGATATTTTTGAGATAAGATTGTCCTAGTAAAACAATGCTATAATTAGTTCATTAACTTTCTTGTAAGTAGTAGAAACTGTGATTTTGATTAGAATGGAACTCAATTTATTCATAATAAATTTTGGTAACTTGTAGATGTAATAATGATTTTAATCTTAATTAATATATTTTCAAACGTTAAATTTCAGAGAGAATTCTGTACTTTTTTTTTCTGATGTTGTTTTATCTTCCATTTTTTTTAAAGTATAAATATAATTATATGTAAAGGGATACTTTTCATTCATATTAGTGATAACAAAATAACATAGAGAGAGTACATTTCTTCAAATAAGTTTTAAGTTTGCAAGAAATGGAACTGGAGTATTTAACGTTAAACATAAATACCTGGTCAAGAGACATAATTAGTAGAAATTTTGAATGGAAATTTTATATAACTATTCATTTATATATATATATATTGTGTTGAATTTCTTCTATCTTATTTGCAATCCTTGTGTTGTAAAAATAAAATGCATTTTCATCAACAGATAAATATAATGGATATTGTTTATCAATATGAGATAAACAATAGCTTAAAGAAGTAAATTTTTAAAATTTTTTGTACAAGTTTAACTTATATTTTGGAGCCATCTACTGTTTATAGATAAATTATACTATTATTTTTTATAAATTATATGTAATTAAATAAGAAGAAAATTATAATTAAGACAAAAGATAATTAAATTGAATTTCTGATAACTATTACACCTTTTCTGATGAAACATTCCCTTAATATTGTATAATAATTTTAAAAAAGTAGATCAACATGTTAAAGGCACTTTATACAAAGACAATTAAAAAAGTATTCAATTTGTCATAAAAAAATTGTAATGCAAACTCTTTTAATATAGTTCATACTAGCATTAATAACATTAATTTGTGATCCATGTGTCGCATACCCATGCATTATATTTAGTAACCCAGATATAAAAGTGCAATTTCCAATAAAAAAACTATTCAGTTCTGCAAAACATTGTACTAACGAGTAAAATTACAAACACATGTTTATTTAGTGCATGATGTTTTTTTTTCAGAAAATTTACAATCTTATGCAATTTCTTTTTTGATGCTTAATATAACAAGGGCATTTAAGCATTCTGTACACATACATGACTGAAGGTAACTCTTTATTAATTTTAATGTGCTTAAAGAGCACTTGCTGTAGTGACTGCAACTTAGAGAAAAGTATTATATATAAAACAGTTAATACATGTAGAAATAACTCATTATAACCATTTAGTTAATTATTAGCCTGATTATGCACTTTATATGTAATTAAATAACTCGTAATAATGGATAATCACATTACAATGAATATATCCTGAAAATTATATATTAATATGAATCATTTCTATAACTAAAAATGAAATAGTATTTTCTTTTATTACTTTAGACAATCCTTTCTATAGAATAATTACTAAGTAAATCAAACAGTCAAAGATGGAGAATGTTATTTTATTAGAAACATTTCAAATATCTTTAAATGCTCCATAATATTGTAAAACACATACATATATATAAAGTATTTATATGCAATACATTGTAAAAATAAAATTCATTTTCATCCAGTAACTGTTCCACAGTAAAATAAAATATTCATTCGAATTTTAAGTGTAGGTAGGCAAACTAGTGTTAAATATAGTGTTAAAAAAATTCACATTTTCATCACAGGATAAATACCATATCAACTCTAATATTTTATGTATAAAATGGGGGGGAAGGCTATGGAAAAAAGTACATTTTTACCAAAAGATAATTATCTACATTTATCTAAAACTTTCATATTACCTAATATTCTATATACACAGGCTTCAAGAAACAAACGTTTTTGCAAGTTTAACACATGTACTTCAAAAAAATAAGATAACAACAAATCATCAAATTAAATTTTATCATTTCTAAAAATTGTTGCCTTTTGTGATGGCATCATTCCCCTTAAGAATATTTTATTTTTATTTAAAGCAAGAAATTACATCAATTTTTAACAGTAAAGAATAATTATTAATAATTTAGAAATCAATAATTTTTGTGAAATGTAAAAATCAAAGAAAAATTTATTTAATTTTTATAAACATTCCTTTCACAAATAATCATCAAATTGTTTTACTTCAGAATAAATATTTTCTCTTGACTTTGAATTATGAATTAAAATTATAAACAGACATTTTTTTATATTATATACACTTAACTGACACTGTGTATTTGATAATAATAGTAAGTTCTTTTTAAGGAAAGGATACAATTGTTATTCGATAGTCAAACAGTTTGAAGTTTTTTAAAAGAAGTTGTATTGATCCTATATACTGTAAGTCATTCTTGCGCAAAAATATATAATTAATAACTACTAAATTAATTAAGAATTAAAATAACTATTCGCTGTGGACCAGGTTCTAGGATCCAACCTAAATAAATATACCAGCTAACACTATTTCAAGCAGACGAATACCTAATTAGATAAATAAATTAGAATAAAATAGAAATTATATCAAAGAGTTGTTGAGAGTTTTTCCTTACAAATATATACACTAGAATAATGCATAAAATACAATGATATCATATATTTTAATTAGATAAAATTAATGCACAAGAATGTCAGCAACTTACGTATTGGTTCTAACATGGCAATGAACAACACGTGCAAATGTTGCCACGGTTGTCACGTGATTCCCCGCTAGGCGTCGCTCAGGCGCGAATTTAGTTCATTGTGTGACTATGACGCCATATAAGTTTTTGAACTGATTGGCTAAAAGCACGTTGTTATCATATGACTATGACATCACATGAATTGAGCCTATTTCCCTGTATCTTATTCCTTTCATGTAAATCATCCTGCCTTCAAGGGGTTGTAATTATAATGGTCAGCAGTGTGTATCAGAATGTTTTACTTAAAATTTAAAGATTTTGGAGGAAAAAACTTATGTTTGGCTCTGTTTTAGCATATTTATAGATGGCGAAACGCAACCAAACATAGTTTTTTGTTCATTTACAAACTGAAGCCTGTGTTGCTAAGTTCCTGAGTAGAGTTGATACTCCAATAAGATGTCATCAAAAGGAGGGGGGTTAAATTTCTGAATTTTCTGATGTATTTTTCATGTTTGGGAGTATGAGTATCACCCCATATCCGTGCCTCCAGTAAGGATTGGCCTAGAGGAGAGATTACCCCCAACAATATTGAAAAAAGGAACACATTCTTAAATAGAATTTCTAAATCCAATCAATAGGTTACTTTAAAACCTTAAATGTAATACAGTTTTAGCAATTTATCTACTGTGTGAAATGTTTTACTTAATTTGCACCTTAAATTTCAAGATAAATACTTTTATCACCTAAACTTTCGTCATGATTACTAACTTATTTTAAAATTGTTTTATTTAACGAAGTTATAATTTTTTCTTAATTTTCTGGTCAACACATTGCACAAATACCTTTCAAGGTCTATGTATGATTATTACGAAATATAGTTCACAAAAATTAAAGGCCTATGCTTCACATCAAGTTTATATACTATGCGGTTTTTCTGAGAGAAATATCAATAACATTTTGAGATTGTAAAAAGAAATTCTGAATATTTACTATTTATTCATGTTTATAATTTACAGATTAGAATATTTTTAAGCGTTTGAGGCCTGAATTAAATAACTGAAAAACTTATGGATCACAAATTATGGAAATAAATATTTAAAGCAAAAAAATTAGAATAGAGTAATTTCTATTCACAACTAGGCTCTTTATATAATTTAATTTGAATAAATTAACTTAAATTTATCAGTGTAAATAATTTTCTGTATGTTATAATCAGTATGATGTATTGCAAGACGTTGTAATTCTTGGAATTTACATAAAATGTTTCAAAAACTGGATTTGAGAAACATTTTTGAAAGGGGCAAATTATGAATTCAAATACTATGATACGATTTAGAATATACTTCAGTTTGAATAAGCTTAAGATTGTTCTTTGTTTTCGAGGAGGAAGAAAGGAGTTTATATTTTGATATGTTATGTTTCAGAAATATATATACTTTCTTACCTCAATCTTCACACTGGTAGAAATATAAAATATCTATTGAGAATGAGAATTATAAAACTTGTTTTTAATATTTTGTGTTTCTATTTTAAGGCAGTAATTATTTTTAAAAAAATAATGTATCTTAATCTTTTATGAATCATATATGAGATACCTGGGATTCAGAAAAATTATTTTATTTCGCATTTTAAAAAATACTTATAAATTTCATATTATTTTTAAAAATACTATTTACTTCACAATAGATTCTATACATTTTGTCATAAATATCGGAATTTTTTTAAGTATAGTATAAGCATTTTGAGTGTATTTTAAACAACAAATTTTACTTGAGATAGACATTTAGGTAAGACAAGGATTTTGAAACTACTTGATTTATAATATGTATATTAATAAGTTGACGTGAAAAAGGGAATATTCTAACCATCACCTAACTAAAAGACCTTTAAACAAATCAAGAAAAGAAAAATTGAGAGTACATATCTATTGCCAAAATCTAATGAAATATAAAGTTGATTTTGAAACTTTTCTTAAAAGCATCCAAATCATATCGTCTACAGAATAGTAATATATTCAGAAGCTTACAAACAGTAAAGATTGCATAAGTAGTTAATTTTAAATAAGTCCAAATGGGGCATGCTAACATTCAGATGTTTCAAAATATAAATTTTGGTTAAATCTGATTGAGTATCATAAAAAGTTATACCCCTTTTACGATCAAATTACACTTCAATAGCTTAAGATAGTCTCTAGCGTCTCTATGCATTCTACTACATTTTCTGAAAGGGATCATGGTATTAGAATCCCTGAGCAGACAGCTCAAAGTTAGTCATTAAGAATTCCAGACTCATAAAGTGAAGTGACGCCTCATGAGTGATAGATTTTAGGAATTATTGCTAATTTGCACCAAATGCAGACATCCCTTTGAGGAAAAGGTATTATTAACAAGAGTTATGCTTTAATTATAGGATGTACTTATCTCCTACATAATGTTGCGGCTTCAGAAATTCGAATGTTATCCCACAAGTGTCAATCATGGATGCTTTGACGGTATGGCTAAAAATGATTTAATTGAAATTACATAGAGAAAACTAAAATGTTTTCATTTGTATGTTTCGAATTCTTATGTACATACAATGAAGTATTCCATGATACAATCTGATTTTAGATACGTTGGAAAGAATTACTTAATGAAAGACAAGCTACACACACACAACATATATATATATATATATATATATATAT